>CASHTH010003112.1:0-27755 GCA_030341885.1 Geodia barretti
TCCTATGTTTTCACCACGGCTTCCGCTCTTGCCTGCTACAGGGCGGCGAACAACTCACTCCCGCGATTCGCCGGTTTCATCGCGAAGCTCCACCGCTCCCGTGCCGCATTCTGGAACTGGAGCAACATCTACCAGTTGCTTCCCTTCCATCCGCGTATGCGATAGATCGCCGGCTCGGATCGACTGGCCGAAGATGCTGTACCGAAACATCCCACGAGGCCGAGCCGGATCGTCCTTGGTCCACGCACTAGCCGGCCTATGAGTCCGGCGGCCTTCAAGCCCCCGCATGGGACCCAGGACCTTCCTGTCCGCCGTGGTGCTGCGGTTAGACCGCCGTTGCACGACCGTATACGTTGCAACGCCTCGGGCATTCGGCGCCGTCCCCGACGTAATGACGTTGGAATCGTAGTGCGCACCCGCACCAAGCGCCGCATGGAGCCGACCGCGAAGTCGGCCATCGAAAGGGTTCTTCCACAGACTTCCGGCGGTTTACGGGGTCTTTGTTATGAAAGACCAGTACCAAGACCTCCAAGAACCGAAGGCCGTTCGGCCACAGTCGGGGAACACGGTGGGGCTCTTCCCGGGATCCCGGTTGACGTCTTCACTTCTGCCACCGGCCGCGCGCCTTTCCGCCGACCAATCGCGTTAAATCAATTGTCCTCGAAAACCTTGGCGGTCACCCCGATGGCCCTACGGAAGCGGCGTCCGCTCGTCGCAACCGTCCCCTGCGCGGACACGTCGGGAGGGGCCGCCCGCCATCGTCCACGAGACCCAGTGATGCCCGGCACTAGGGGAACCGTGCGGAATCAATCGCTCCACCTCCGCCCACTAATGCGACCTTGGTCCGACATACCCTAAGCCTCATACGTCCCGGCTGACGGGGCGCCGCCGACCGCACAGCCTCTTCCCCTCTCATTCTCAGTGACAATTTATTCCTCGTCCGACCAGATCCGCGTATGTGAGCGTGCACGGGCCGGATCGTACTGAACCGCATAAGAACTCCCCGTTGACATTTGGCCACGCTTCCCCATCGCCGGCCCGTTTTTCACATGGACACGGGTCGCCCCACCCAGCGAGGCTGCCGCCGATCGCCTCGACCAGCGGGCGATCTTCTCGGCAGGGTGAATCGCGTCTGGGCCTCCTGATCGGCGACCGATCGCCACCGCCCGTCGGGGTCCGGTACTAACGGTCTTCCCCGAACGAGGATTCTATCACCACCCCGATGGGTCGACCGGGGGATATGCCGAGAGGAGTTCTGAGGTCGTCCACTATACCCCACTACCAAGACTCGTATTCGGTTCATGGAAAGGCCCGTCGTCCTGGTCGCCGCCTTTCGCAAGGCGGGCCGCTCGGGTGCTCTCGAGACCTGCGACGTTCCCGGGGCCATGATGCCGGCCAAAATTGCTAGCGGGGGTGCCCGGCCGCGCCCATCTCCACTACATTGCGCCCTCTTCCACGACATGGCATCGCGTAGATTAGAAGCGGTACCGGAAAAAAGGAAAAGGGGGAAAGGGAAACATAGAGGAGGGGATGGGTGCTACGGCCAGACGACCACGAAAAAAAGAAGGGGGAAAATGGGGGGGCGGGGGGGGAGAAGGGGGGTGCCAGCACTATCGTGGGCGTTCTGCCCCGGCCGGGCGGAGGTCTGGTTCCCCCCAGCCGAACGCTTCTGACTCAGCATTAGAATCGAAACTCTCGGGAGAGTGTTAGAGTTTTGTATACATAAGCTCGGTGACAAGAAAGACCACTCTGGAAGCGTGTGAACCCGGGGTAGGAGGTGGAGCAGGTAAGTGGGTGCTCAGGGCGGCGGGGGGGCAGCCGGGCCCCGCGCTGATCAACAACCGCGGGGGCGTCTCCAGCACCGGCGCACCGTCGTGGTCGCCCACGGTCGACGGACGCGCCGGAGAAGGGCCCTCAGCCAGTTGGGAAAAGGACGCGTGGCTGGTCTCCGGGCGGAACCGAGAACTCGTTCGTGGAATGGAGGGGGAGGGGCGGCCGCCATACGGGTCCGAATAGTCGCTCCGACGCGCAAGCCGTTGGAGCTGAACGTTCCATTCCCCCAGGGGTGGCCAGCATCGATTATTCCTCCACGCAGGCTAATCCGGCGACCTCGCTTCCATGTCAATGCCGCCCGAACATTGTGTCGGAGATCTGAATTGAAGTCGTGTCGGTCTGTATCGTGCGACCTAAACCGGGGGAACGGGGCTGTACAAACGAAGAAAAAATAAAGAAAACAAAGCAGGAGACCCGAATCTTATACCTAGTCTACCCGGCTGTGCCTCAGGGTCAGCGGAAAAATAGAAACCGCGTGGTCCCTTGGTGCCGGTCCGACCCCGGTGGATCCCGGCGGATGTAGGGCGGCAGCGGAGTACGGCCCACCTTGCCGGCGAGCTCGAACAGGTCCTTCGCCCCCGAAAGGATCCGGATCCGGCGCTGCCCGCCCCCAAGGTCCTCACCGACCTCGAGACGCACGGTTTCCCCTTCGCCGGCAACGAGCCGCACGCCCGGGCGGAGAGCCGGCCGGGTCAGGGCGCGAAAGACCAGGGCGCGAAAAAGATCGCGCGGAGCTGCCTCCTCCGGAAGGATCAGCACTTCGACGCCCCCGCCGCCAACCTCTTTCCTGGCCGGAACGCGCGCGGGAATCACCCGCGTGACGTTCCGGACCAGGAGGTCACCCGGCCGCAGCAGCGCCGGAAGGTCCGGAAATCTCCGGTGCGCCGCCCGGCCACCGGCGCCCAGATGCAGCAGGCGGGCGTCGCTTCGCGCGGCGGGCGGTTCCTGGGCGACCAGTTCCGCGGGCAGGTCGAATGCGAAGTCGGAGGTCCGCACTTCCGGGAAACCCGGGTGTCACCCGCCGCCGGAATCGATCACGGCTTGGGGACCGGCGAACCGGGAAAGAGCGTTCCCGATGCCGCGCGCCCCAGATGCCGTGCGCCCCGATCGGTGATCATGCGTCCCTTTCCCGTGCGCCGCAGGAAGCCGCGGTAGATGAGATACGGCTCGTGCACCTCTTCCAGGGTTCGGTTGTCCATGCCGAGGGTGGCGGCGAGGTTGGCCACCCCCACCGGCCCGCCGGAAAAGTTGTCGAGCAGGCTCTCCAGAATCTTGCGGTCGAAGCGGTCCAGCCCCTGCCCATCCACCTGCGCAATCTCGAGCAGCGCGAGCGCCGTATCCCGGCGAATCGTCCCATCGCTGCGCACTTCGGCGTAATCCCGCACCCGGCGCAGCAGGTTGTTGGCGACCCGGGGCGTTCCACGCGCCCGGGATGCGATTTCTCCTCCGGCGTCCGGGTCCAGGTGTACCCTCAGAACCCGCGCGGAGCGCGCCAGAACCGTCTCCACCTCCGCGATGGAATAGAACTCGAGCTGGTGGACGAGCGGAAATCGATCCCGGAGGGGGCCGGTCAGCAGGTCGGCGCGGGTAGTAGCTCCAATCAGCGTGAAGGGCGGCAAATCGATTCGGAGGCTGTGAGCTCCCAGCTTCTCGCCCACCATGATGTCCACGTAGTGGTCCTCCATCGCCGGGTAGAGGACTTCGGCGACGGCGGGAGCGAGACGATGGATCTCGTCAATGAACAGGATCTCGTTGCGCGCCAGCGAGTTGAGCAGCGCGACCATGTCGCCGGTACGGGGTACGAGCGGTCCTGCTGAAGTGTGCATGGGAACATCGAGTTCCCGGGCGAGCACCGCGGCCAGCGAGGTCTTGCCGAGTCCCGGAGGCCCGTGCAGGAGCACGTGATCGAGGGCCTCGCCCCGGGCCCGGGCGGCGCTGACGCTGATCTCGAGTTGTTCGAGCACCGCGCCCTGGCCCACGTACTCCCCGAAGTCCCGGGGCCGCAGGCTCTGGTGGAACTCTTCGTCCGGGTAGCCGGGCGGAGCCTTCGGCTCACCCATTCAGTGCTCTCTCCCCGGACCCCGGGCAGGAAGTGAAGTGAACTCGGCCACTTCCCCCTCGGGCGCGGGCAAATTGAGCATGCGCATCAGATCGAGGGCGTTGCCACGCGTGAGGACGCCGTCCCGAAGCTGATAGTCGAACTCCATGGCGCCGTCCGCCACCCGTTCGGTGAAATGCATGTTACGGACCCGACCCGGGAGTTCGTGGGCCAGCTCCGTGAGCGAAAGATCGTGGGTGGTCATCACGCCGACGGCGGAACGCCTGCCGAGTTCGCGCAGCAAGGCAGCCGCGGCCGCTCTCCGGTCATCCGAGTTCGTCCCCTGCAGCACTTCGTCCAGCAGGAAGAGCAGCGGTTCCTCGGCTGAGCCGGTATCCAGTACCGCCTTCAACGCCAGGAGTTCGGCCAGGAAGCGGGAGACCCCGTCCTGGAGTGAGTCATGGACGGCGATCGAGGCGCCGAGTGCGAGTGGCCCGAGCCGCAGGGTCGTGGCGGTGACCGGCGCACCCATGCGCGCGAGGACGAAATTGGCGCCGATGCTCCGCAGCAGAGTGCTCTTGCCGGACATGTTGGAACCGGTGACGATCAGCACATCCGCTTCTCCGCGTCCGAGGCGAACGTCATTGCGCTGGAGACGGACTTCCGGGATCAACGGATGGCCGAGACCTCTTGCTTCGAACCCCGGCAGGGCGTCGAACTCGGGGAACACGTGGCCGGGACGCTCGATGGCGTACTGCGCGAGCGCGAGGAGGGCGTCGAACTCGCCTGCGGCTCGGATCCACTCGCGCGCCTCTCGCTGGTACCGACGACGCCAACGGTCGATGGCCCAGGTGTGATGCGTCCCCCAGAACAGGAGCGCGGCTACCGGCGCAAAGAGGAGATTGCGACGGGCTCGCAGCCGAAGCTGCAGTCGTTCGAGCTTCCCGAGCGCCGCGTGGGCGCGCGCGAGCCGCTCTGAAAGCGCCCCCAGCAGCGGGGAATCAAAACCCTCCGAGGTCACGGACAGGGCGATCTGCCGGATGCCCGCGATCTCCGATTCCATCAGGCTCAGGGCGGCTTCCAGTTCCCGAACCCGCACCCGGAGCCACAGACCCAGCGCCGCGGACAGGGCCACCGCGCCGAGGAACAAGGACGCATCGCCCACGTACAGCCACCGGAACAACCCCAACATGTTGACCACGCTGAGGAGGACTGCCAAAACCTCCGAGCAGCACTTCCGTCTTGCGGCCGGCAGGTTCGGAGCCTTCCTCAGCCTCTTCCGTCGGACGCGGCTCCGTCCCGTCGCGGGCTGCACCGTCCGACCCCAACCAATCCCGCACCACCGAAGATCGAGCGTTCGGCCACGGTTCGAGGCAGCCGGAAGCCGCCAGGGTTTCCTGGATCTCGATTCGGGATGCGAGCTCCCGGATGGCAATCTGACGGGACGCCACCTCCGCCGGAGGAGCGGGTTGGAGCAACCATCCGGCCAGCGTCTCTCCACCGGCATCGGTCCGCCAGTCGGCGAGCCGTTCGAAGAGCCCGCCGGATCCGAAGAGGTCGAGATGGTCTCGCAAGTGGCTGTTCGCAAGCTCCGAGATCCGGTGGCGCCGATTCGCCAGGCGGTGGTCTTCGTCGACCGTATTTCGATGAGCCGGAGTCCCGCCCCTGAGGATGGCCGCCGCCGGCGTGTCGGGGCTGCCTGGTTCTCCTTCGGTATCGCGATCCACCCGGAGCGCAGCCCGGTGGTAAAGCTGAGCAATGTGGTGCGCTCCGCGCGCCCGGTTCCAGAGGCGCTCGTGCACGAACGCCAGCCAGACAAACGACCCGCAGGGGATGAGGATCCACCAATGGGACCAGAGCCCGGCGTCACCGGCTCCAAGCGCCAAACCGATTGCTACCACGACGACTGCCAATCGACCCGTCGAGATCCGGCGGACCCGCCCGAGCAGCGTGGATGCCTCTCGCAGCCGGGTGTGGGCGCGGTCCCAGAACTCGTTGGTAGCGGCGGGCGAAGGGGAAGTCATCAAGCTCCTCGAGCGGACAGGCGACTGAGAGCCGCCTTGAAGAGATCCTGCAGGTCGGCGTCGGGCTTTTCGGCCCGGACGGATTGCACGACTTCATCGATGCGGCGCCGGTCGGTGAACTGCAGGTTGGTGAAGGCGGTGACCAACGCCTCGTGCACCGGATCCCGCGCCCCGACCGCCGGCGCCGCCGGGCTTTCCTCCTCCGGCAGCGCCTCCGCAAGTTCCGTAATGAGGCGGCGCGCCAGCTTTGCGCCCACTCCCGGAGCTGCCTGGAGCATCTTCACTTCCTTGTCCCGGATGGCCTGGCGCAGCCGCGGAACGGACAGCGACAGGAGATTCAGGGCCACGGAAGGGCCCACCCCACTGACTCCCCGGAGCTGGTCGAAGAGGGCCGCTTCTTCGGTCTCCCGGAATCCGTAGAGCTGAACGGTCTCCTCGCGATGCAGCAACATCCGGACGGTGAGCGATATCTCGTCTCCCAAAACTCCAAGGCGCGACGCGGTACCCGTCGATACCTGCAGCCTGAAACCGATCCCGTGGACGTCCAGCACGACGTGGCCTTCGCCAGTCGCCAGGAGCCTGCCGGCAAGGCGCTCGATCACCCGGATCGTCCCTGAGTGGCACGGGCCAGACGGGCCTTGGCCCGCCGGGCGTCCAGATGGCAGATGGCGACGGCGAGCGCGTCCGACGCGTCCTCCGAGGCCGGCGGGTCGGCCATGCCGAGTCGCCGGGCCACCATGACGGCCACCGAACCCTTTCCGGCCGCTCCGTACCCGGTAAGCGCCTGTTTTACCGAGCGCGGGCTGTATTCGGCGACGGGCAGATCCGCCGCCGCCACCAGGACAGCGCCGCGGGCGTGTCCGAGGGTGAGAGCCGCGCCGGCGCTCACCGCGCTGAAGACCGACTCCACGGCGACTTCATCGGGATGAAGCCGCCTGATGACTTCCCCGATTTCCCGATGGAGCGTTTGGAGGCGCAGCACGAGCGGGCATCGGGTGAGCACCGCACGGTCCCGTAGTCCACGACCTGGAGCCTGCCCTCCGTCTCCTCCACCGCTCCCCAGCCGGTGATCCGCGAGCCGGGATCGAGCCCGACTACCCGTATCTCAGGCCGTATCTCAGGCCGTATCTCAGGCCGTATCTCAGCCGATTCCCGGGCTCGCCAGCGGCCTTCGACGGATGCAAGGGGGAACGGCCGTCAGGACGCCGCGACGTCCAGCTCTTCGTCGTCCATGTCGAAGTTCGCCCAGACGCCAATCACGTCCTCGTGATCCTCAAGCGCGTCCATGAGTCTGAGGACTCGCTGAGCCTCACCCCCGGCGACCCGTACATGCTGGGTGGCGAGCATTGCGATCTCTTCGCTGTCACACCGGACCCCGCTCGATCCCAGCGCGTCCCTTACGGCGGCGAAGGCCGCGGGAGGGCAGCGCAGGTCCCAATGCTCGCCGTCCTCGAGCACGTCGCTGCCGCCGCTCGACAGGACGATGTCAATCAGATCGTCTTCGGAAGCCTGATCCCTGGGCACCAGGAACTGTCCGGCCTTTTCGAACATCCAGTTGACCGATCCGGTTTCTCCGAGGTTCCCCCCGTACTTGGAGAACAGGTGGCGAACGTCGCTGACCGTGCGGTTTCGGTTGTCAGTCGCCACTTGAACGAAGACCGCCACTCCGCCGGCGGCATAGCCCTCATAGCTCGCTTCTTCGATCCGAAAACCGGGGAGGTCGCCGGTGCCCTTCTTGATCGCACGATCAATGTTGTCGCGGGGGACATTTCCGGCCTTCGCCTTGTCGACGGCCAACCGCAGCCGGGGATTGAACTGCTGGTCGCCACCGCCGATACGGGCGGCCATGGTGACCTCCTTGAGTAGCCGGGTGAACGCCTTGCCGCGCTTCGCGTCCACGATCGCCTTCTTGTGGCGAATCGAGTGCCATTTGCTGTGTCCCGACAACGACCGTTTCTCCGATTGGCCCCTTCCGGTCCGATCCTCGCTCCCGAACGTCCGTCACCGAGAGACTCCGGCGAGCGCTGCCGCCGGGCAGGCCTCCGAAAATCGTAACCCAACCGGCGGCGAGCGCCGATCCGGCAGGGCCCCGTCCGGCAGGTCTCGTCCGGCAGGGCCCCGTCCGGCAGGGCCCCGTCCGGCAGGTCTCGGCCATCCCGGCGCCGGACCCCCGAAGCTGGCGTCCCGGCGCCCCACCTCGTTCCGCCGGGCCGGGAGCGGCGAAACTCCGCCGGCGTCCGCGCCGCGGGGGAGGTGTCCCCTCCCCCCGGGCGACTAGTCGTCGAACACGAACGCCGGTTCCGCGTAGTAGCGAACGCGGCCGGAGTCGAAGCGGCCGGCAACGAGATCTTCGAGGCGCCTTCGCTTTTCGTCGAGAGGGAGGTTCATTTCAAGAAACGAAAGCGGCAGGTTGAAGCCCAGGACGCGCCGGGGAACCAGAAATCTCGTAATCCCGGACGGCAGCCGTTCGCCCGCCTCGGCAATTGCGAGCACCTCTTCCTTCGAGATCCCGGCGTACTCGAGCAGGCCCCCGAAACCGGGATACGCAGATCGCACCTGATTGAGGTCGCCGTGGGGGATACGCGCGAGCCTGGCGCGCGGGTGGGTGTATCGGGCACAAAGGTCCCGGAGCGCCGCCGCGCGTTTCGATGGCTCGGACGGAGCCAGGAACACCGTTTCGTCACCGCCCGGAAGCACCAGACGGCATATGGGGCCACCGCCCGGTGTCTCCTGCCGGGGCGCCGGGAGCTGAATCCGGGTGTTGGCCGGGGGATCTTCGACGATGGCGGCAGCCTCGCGGGCGCGGATCACGTGGTTCCAGTGCGATAGATCCAGTGCGGGGTCTCCGAATTCCTCCGTCTGCACCAAGGCGTGCCGGATTCCCATGCGCGACAGCGCCTCAATACGATTCGCTCCGTCCAGCAGCAGCCGGGCTCGTCCGGGCAATCGAGCGACGATCGGCGGATTCCGGAGGACCCCGTCGGTGCTGAGGCGTTCGATCAGGGCCGCGACCCTGGCCAGATCGACTTCTTCGTGAAAGCGGATATCCCTGACCGACAGGACTTCCATGACCGGAATCCCGGTTTCCGGGAGTTGTTCGCCAAGGCTGGACACGGTGGCCGCGATTGTAGAGTCACGTCCGGACATCGAGCGGTCCGGAAGGGGGGCGCCGGGTCAGGGCTTAACTCGTCGTTGGCTTGTCCAACGGTGCGCCCCCCTTTCACACTTTCCCCCCGATCACGCAGGTGGCGAACAAGGTTCGCCGCCATCAGTTTCGGTTGTTCAGCAGTACGTGAGATGGCCCTGCACGGCCGGGAACGCCGATCGGAACAGTCCGGCAAGTTGCTGCTCCGTCCCTGTGTGGTCTTGGTAGAATTTGGGGTTGCCCACTGCGGCTTAGCCCTATGTCCACTGACCACCGCACCCGCTGGCTCCTCTCGCTCGTTCTCGGGCTGTTCGTCGGCCTTCCGGCGTGCTCGGGTGGAGACAGCAACGCAATCCGGATCGGAACCGCTCTCCCGCTGAGTGGGAAACACGCAAACGTTGGCGGGTTCTTCCGGGACGGATACCAACTGGCCGTCCAGGAGGCCAATGCTCAGGGCGGCGTGGAAATCGACGGCGTTCGGCGCCCGATTGAGTTGCGCGTCTACGACGACAAGAGCGACGCCTCCATTTCCCCGAGCCTGTTGGAACGGCTGATCGCCGTTGACGGCGCCGTCGCACTCCTTTCGGGCTATTCGACCCCGCTGGTTCAGGCGCAGGTCATCGTGCCGATGCGTCGCGGAATTCCATTCATGAATGCCGGCGGAGCCTCGAAATCGATTTTCCGCGACGGCAACCAATGGGTTTTCGGCGCGCTCAGTCCCGTGGAGTCGCTCGCCAACACGACGCTCGAATGGCTGATGTGGGAACAGGACAACGATCGCCTGCGCCGGCCGCTGCGGGTGGCGATGGTGTGGCAGAACACGGACCACGGCCGCGAGTACCGGACGGGTGTTCTGCAGACCCTCGAAACGAATCCGGACCGATTCGAGCTGGTCCTCGACGAATCGTTCGAGCACCTGTCGAGCGATCACACCTCGCTGATCGTCAAGGTGCGTTCGGTCGCAGCCGATGTCTTTCTTTCGGACGCCCACGAGCCGGATTTCCTCCTGCAACATCGCGCCTACGTGGAGCAGGGACTTGGGCACATCGCGGTGAGCTACGGCGCCCGGGGCCCGGAGCGCTCGGTTCGCGAGGGTCTCGGCGAAGCCGTTTTCCCACCTCATTTCGGCGCAGTGGTGGACCCGGGCGCTGCCCTACGCGAGATCCCACAGCTTCATCGAACGGTACGAGTCGCAGTTCGGGGGACCGGTGACCGAGTACTACCCGGCGGTCGCCTACGAAGCGGCAAGGGCTCTTATTACCGCCATCGGGAACGCGGGGGCTACGGAACCCGAAGCAATTCGCGACGCACTCCAGTCTCTCGAACTCACTGACTCGCTCCTTCCCGGAGGGCGCCTCTACTTCCCGGCGGAAAGCCGGTACCAGATCGAGAACCAATGCGTCATCGTGCAGAACCAGCCAGACGGGGGAGTCCGCATCATCTACCCGCCCGAAGCGGCGGAGGGACCCTCCTTCTTGGGACGTTGAGGCGGGGATCCGTCCTGCAGCCCATGCGAAAAACCTCAACAGCTGGTCTCTGCCCCGAGTTCGCGGGGTAGTCGCTCCGCGTGGCGCCCCGAGCTGATTTGCGATGGGGCGAGGCTGCGACCTCAGTCTCGCGGACAGGCTGCTAGAAATGTCAGGCGGGCCGGGCCGTGGTTGATCTCTTCTCGATCCTGGCCTCCGGGATTCTGGTGGGCACGGTGTACGCCTACATGGCGTACGGGCTCGGCCTCATCTACGGTGTCCTGCGGGTCGTCAATCTCGCGCACGGGGCCTTCCTGACCCTCGGCGTGTACGTGACCTGGTGGCTCAACACCACGTTCGGAATCGATCCGCTCGTTTCCATCCTGATCACGGTTCCCCTCGGCTTTGTGCTGGGGGCCACCGTGGAGCGGACGCTGGTGTTTCGCCTCCGGGACAGCCCCCCGGTCACCACGCTGCTCCTGCTGTTTGGGGTGTGGCTGATCGTCCGCAACTTGCTGTATCTGATATTTGGCGGAGCCGACCGGGCGCTCCTGACGTCCTATTCCCTCGAGTCGGTGGCCGTTGGGCCTCTGACGATCAGCATCTCGCGGCTCATCGTGTCCGGCTTTTCGTTGCTCGGTTTCGTGGTCCTGGCCCTCTTGCTGAAACGCACCTGGGCGGGCCTGGCGCTGCGCGCCGTCGCCCAGGATCGCGAGGCCGCCGCTCTCTCCGGAGTGCCGGTAAACCGGGTATGGGCGATCGCCTTCGGAATCGGCTCCGCACTGGCGATGTCCGCGGGGAGCCTGATGTCGCTGTTTTACTCCGTGACTCCCGAATTTGGCGCCCGGTTCCTCCTGAAGAGCTTTTGCGTCGTCGTGCTGGGAGGACTGACCAACATCGGCGGAATCCTCATCGCCGGCATCGGGCTCGGAATCGCCGAGGACCTGACCGCCTTCTATTTGCACACCGGCTACCGGGACGTGGTGAGCTTCCTGGTGCTGACCGCCGCTCTCGTGGCGCGCCGCGCCGACGCGGACAACTAGGCGTCCCGTGGAAAAGGCACCCCGCATCGCGCCCACCGCACGATCCGCGTGCACGCCAAGAAGTCTTTCCGATGCGGAGCGCCTTCTCCACGGGATGGTGGAGGGAATCGCTACGCGATTCCCTCCACCGTTCTTCGGGGGGAGGGGAAACCCTTCCCCGCACCCCACCCCCACGGCGCTCCGCGCCGCGGAGTCACGATGGGCAGCGTTCGCCAAGGGTTGCTAGCCGTGGAGCCTTCTTCCCAGCGCCGGCGCCTCCTGCTTGGCGCTGCCGCGGTGGCCGCGGTAGCGGCAGTCGGTCCGCTGCTGATCGCCAACCCGTACGCCTCCCGACTCGCTCAGCTTCTGTTTCTCAACATCCTGCTGGCGAGCGCCTGGAACATGGTGGGGGGGTTCGCGGGACAGATTTCGTTCGGCAATTCCTCGCTCTTCGGTGTCGGCGCCTACGCCACCTCCATGCTGTGGCTTGCCGGTGTTCATCCCTTCCTGACCCTGCCCGCCGCCGCCCTGCTCGCAGCCCTGTTCGGAGTGGCCTGGGGATGGCCCTGCCTTCGACTCCGCGGGCCCTACTTCGCGATCGCCACGATCGGCGTAGCGGAGGCGACACGGATCGTCGTGAATCAGGTCGAAGTCGCTGGCGGTGCCTCGGGCTTGACGCTTCCACTCGAGGAGGACCTGGGACCGGTATTGCTTTACGGTCTGGGCGCTGTCCTCGCGGTGGCCGCGGTGCTCCTGAGCTCCGCGGTGCGGCGTTCGCGCCTCGGCCTCGGATTGATCGCACTCCGGGAGGACGCGCGGGCGGCCGCTGCCTCCGGCGTGGACATTGCCCGGCAACAGGTCACCGTCTTCGCCATCGCCGCCGCGCTAACCGGGCTCGGGGGCGGCTACTACGCCCTGTTCACCCTCTACGTGGTTCCCGAGAAGGTGTTCGGCTTCGATCTCTCCATCAGCCTCGTGCTCATGGTGCTGGTGGGGGGCATCGGCACGGTGATGGGACCGGTCCTGGGGGCGGCGATCTTCCTCTTCCTCGAGCAGTTCGTGCTGGTGAGCCTCCCGGACGTACACCTCGCGGCGTTCGGAGCGCTGCTGATTTTCATCGTCCTGATGGAGCCTCGCGGGGTCGCGCCGCGCCTCGCCCAACTCGGGGCGCTGATACGCAAGAGAATGGGATGAGCCATCCGGCCGCCGGATCCGCCCTGGTCGAAGCGCGAGGAGTCGTGAAGCGCTTCGGTGGCCTCACGGCCGTGCACAGCCTCGATCTGACCCTTCGGGAAGGCGAGATCCTGGGCCTCATCGGCCCGAATGGCGCGGGCAAGACAACTCTCTTCAACCTGCTGAGCGGCCAATTTCCCCCCGACGCCGGACAGATTCGCTTGCTTGGCCGGGAAATCCAGCACCTTCCGTCCCACCGGATCTGCCGGCTGGGGCTCGCGCGCACCTTTCAGGTCCCGCGCCCCTTCCTGGCAATGACGGTGTTCGAAAGCGTCCTGGTCGGCGCGCAGTTCGGCCGGCGCGTCTCCGGAGTTTCCCCTTCCGACACGGCGGAGGCATGCCTTTCCCTGACCCGGCTCGGATCCCGTCGCGAGGCGCCCGTCCATTTCTTGAACCTGGCCGAACGAAAGCGACTCGACCTCGCGCGCGCCCTCGCGACCAGACCCCGGGTTCTCCTGGTCGACGAGGTGGCAGCGGGCCTCAATCCCACCGAAGTGCGCGAAACCGTGGGGATCTTGAGGGAGGTCCACGCGAGCGGTATCGGCATCATCTACGTCGAACATGTAATGGAAGCGGTACTGGATATCTCCCATCGTGTTCACGTGCTCGACCACGGCGCCACGATCGCGATCGGAACCCCCGAAGAAGTAACGCGGAATCCCGCCGTGATCGAGGCGTATCTCGGCCGGTCGGCCGGATCCTGAGGAAGCGTGTCGAAGACCATGACGGTCCGCCGAAGAGCCGCCGGCCAGGCGTCTCCTCCACGGCTTTTCCCATCCGCCGGGATCCGCGCCCCGCGGCGAGAATGTCGATGAGCCTTCTCGAGATTCGGGATCTGCAGGTACGCCGGGGTGGCATACCCGCGCTCCGCGGCGTGACCCTCGAGGTGGGCCGGCGGGAGGTGGTGGCTCTTTTGGGAGCGAACGGCGCCGGCAAGACAACCACGCTGCGGGCGATCAGCGACCTCTCCAAACCCGAAGCGGGAGAGATCCGCTTCGAGGGACGTTCCATCGTGGGCATCGGATCCGCCCGCGTAGTCGAGGCCGGCATTGCGCACGTGCCTGAAGGAAGCCGTATCTGGCCCGACATGACGGTGCTCGAGAATCTGAGGCTCGGCGCCTTCGCCGTTCGGCGGAAGGGCTCGGCAGCCCGACGGTTGGAGGCCATTCTCGAGCTCTTGCCTCGGCTCGCCGAACGTGCGGGTCAGTTGGCAGGCACTCTTTCCGGAGGAGAGCGCCAAATGGCCGCGATCGGGCGGGCGCTGATGGCCTCTCCGGCACTGCTGCTCATGGACGAACCATCGCTGGGGCTCTCGCCCCGCGTGGTGGACACTGTGTTCGACACGATCCAGGCCATCCGCAAGGAGGGAGTCGCGGTGCTGCTCGTAGAGCAGAACGTGATGCGAGCGCTCGAGATCGCGGAGCGCGGCTACGTGCTCGAAGGCGGGAAAATCGTCCGTCAGGGAACCGGAGCGGAACTCCTCGACGATCCCGAGGTGCGGCGCGCCTATCTCGGGAGAGCCGCAGACAGCAGAAATCCCGGCGCCTGAGCGGGGCCGGCTCCCCGCCCCCGTCGGACCCCCGTCGGTCGGCCGGGCAGGCCGACCGCAGCAGCTATCGGAGACTACTCCGAGAGCCAGCCGGTGACGGCGACGAACTCGCCGTTCTCGACGCGCTTCAGCGTCACGGCGTCGAAACCAAGGTGACTCTGCTCGGAGAACGTCACGGGATGACCCATCAGGCCCTGCCAGTTGTCGATGGTTTCGAGCCCGCGGATTAGGTTGATCCGCCTGAGATCGGGTCCCGCACGCTCCATCCCCTCGGCAGCGAGCTGAGCCCAGGCCATTCCCAGCATCGCGTAGTCCCCGAACGGCACTTCGGGCGCGTAGTCGCTGAGAATTTCTTTCACCAAGCGGGTGGCGTCCGAGTCAACGGAAAGGTCAGGAGTTGTTGACGCCACGATCATGCCTTCGACGGCATCACCGGCAAGATCGATCATCAGCGGATCCGCCATCGCAAACCCACCGAGCAGGATCGGATTCCAGTCAGGATCAGCGGCGATCACCTTCGCTACCTCGGCTCCGTACTCAGCAACTCCCCAAATGAGAATCGCGCCCGCCTGTTTCTCCTTCAACTCCGCAAGGACCGCTTCGATGTCGGCTCCGTCCTTGGGGCTGCGCCGCATTCCGACGTCTTCGGGAGCAGCCTCGGGCCGGCCCCAACTGCCGCCATCAACCCGCTGGACCCGCCACAAAACCCCCTCGCCTCCGGTCGGGTACTCGTGCCATCCCTCACTGGTGGGGTCATCGGTCCGCGGGCGCCGGGGACGGCTGGAAATCCGCGCGTAGCGAACGTCCACGCCTTCCGGAAGAGCGGCTGCCACCTGCTCGTAAAAGCGCCGGACGCCGAGCCGGTAGCCCTCCTGCCCCTGAATCCCGAAGGGGGTGTCCTCGGCGAGCGAACCAATCCGATCGACGCCGAGTTCGGAAAGCGCGTAGCGCGCCAGGACCTGCGCCGCGGTAATGGAAGTGGGAAGAATGGAAAAGATGTAGGCGTCGAGCGGTTCCGTCCATTCCCGCGCGCTGGAACCGGGATTCACCCAGGGCACCAGTCGCAACCCCACCGCGTCCCTGACCGCGAGGCTGTTGGCGCTGCTCATCCCGCCCACCATCGCGAAGACCTGCTCCTCGCGCAGCAGTTGATCAACGAGGGCAGGAGTCTTCTCCGGATCTCCCTGATCGTCCTTGAGGCTCAAACGGACCATGCGGCCGTGGACGCCCCCCTGATCGTTGAGCCACTCAAAGTAAGCAGCCATCGAGCGGCCGACATTGCCAAGCGCCGCATAGGGACCCGTCAGGGGAGCAAAACTGCCCAGTCGGATCTCTTCCCCCGTGACACCAATGTCCGGCCCGCCGCAGGCACCGGCGAAAAGGGCCAGGGAGAGTCCAGTGGCGAAGAAGCGGCGACGCCAGCGGCTGGCGCCCTTTGCGGATGGCGGACAATGGAAGCGCACGACGGAAGTCTCCT
Organism: Geodia barretti; assembly: GCA_030341885.1. Lineage (NCBI taxonomy): Eukaryota > Metazoa > Porifera > Demospongiae > Tetractinellida > Geodiidae > Geodia > Geodia barretti. The sequence goes on from CASHTH010003112.1 coordinate 15,788, forward strand.
CCCCAAAGCAGTGGAAGTTATGGGAATCGCGTAAGGCGAACCGAGGAATTTAACATATCGACCGGGGTCGCAACGATCCCGGGAAGGCGGAGAATCCGGCGGCGCCCCGCGCAATTGGGCGTAGCACGACTCCCCGCACCCTGACCGAAGCGGGCAGCCGGAAGAGCCTCCGGAGGGAAACCCGCTTCGGAAGAAGGCCACGGGCAGGCGTGCCCGCAAGAAGGCGCGGTGTTCGGCCGGCGGTTCTTCGTTTGGTTCCCTGGAACCCTGACTCCGACCCGGCGGCTTCCAGCGGCTGTCAGGGGGACCGACTGCCGCGGGGCGTGCCGCTGCCCGTGGATGGAAAGGTCCGCTATGGCAAAACAGGCGCCTCGGGTTCGGCGGACGGCGCTTCCGCCGGAGGCGGAGAAGACGCTTCCGCGGGAGGCTGAGAAGACGCTTCCGCCGGAGGCTGAGAAGGCGCTTCCGCCGGGAGGCTGAGAAGGCGCTTCCGCCGGAGGCTGAGAAGGCGCTTCCGCGGAGGCTGAGAAGGCGCTTCCGCCGATCTGGTCGCCTTCTTTCGCGTCGCCTTTTTCCGAGTGGCCACCTTACGGGTCGCCACCTTACGGGTCGCCTTTTTCCGGGTGGCCACCTTACGGGTTGTCTTCTTCCGGGTCGTCTTCTTCCGGGCGACCTTCTTGCGCGTCACCTTTTTACGAGTCGCCACCTTACGGGTCGTCTTCTTCCGGGTCGTCTTCTTCCGGGCGACCTTCTTGCGCGTCACCTTCTTCCGGGTCGCCGCCTTACGGGTCGTCTTCTTCCGGGTCGCCGCCTTACGGGCGACCTTCTTGCGCGTCACCTTCTTCCGGGTCGCCACCTTACGGGTCGTCTTCTTCGGGTCGTCTTCTTCCGGGTCGTCTTCTTCCGGGCCGACCTTCTTGCGCGTCACCTTCTTCCGGGTCGCCGCCTTACGGGTCGTCTTCTTCCGGGTCGCCGCCTTACGGGTCGTCTTCTTCCGGGTCGTCTTCTTCCGGGCGACCTTCTTGCGCCCCACCTTCTTCCGGGTCGTCTTCTTCCGGGCGGCCTTCTTGCGCGTCACCTTCTTCCGCGTCGCCGCCTTACGGGTCGTCTTCTTCCGGGTCGTCTTCTTCCGGGCGGCCTTCTTGCGCGTCGCCTTCTTCCGCGTCGTCGCCTTACGGGTCGTCTTCTTCCGGGTCGTCTTCTTCCGGGTTGTCTTCTTCCGGCCGACCTTCTTGCGCGTCACCTTCTTCCGGGTCGCCGCCTTACGGGTTGTCTTCTTCCGGCCGACCTTCTTGCGCGTCACCTTCTTCCGGGTCGCCACCCTACGGGTCGTCTTCTTCCGGGTCGTCTTCTTCCGGGCTGTCTTCTTCCGGCCGACCTTCTTGCGCGTCACCTTCTTCCGGGTCGCCACCCTACGGGTCGTCTTCTTCCGGGTCGTCTTCTTCCGGCCGACCTTCTTGCGCGTCACCTTCTTCCGGGTCGCCGCCTTACGGGTCACCTTCTTGCGTGTCGCTTTCTTGCGCGCTGTTACCTTGCGAGTCAGTCGTTTCCGGGTTGCTTTCTTGCGTGTCGCCTTCCTCACTACCGACAGCCGTGCGGCACTCCCGCGCGCGGCAGTCTTCTTACGAGCGACCTTCTTACGAGCGACCTTCTTACGCGTGACTTTGCTGCGCGACGTCACACGCACCGCCGCTTTCTTGCGTGTAGCTTTCTTTGCTGACCGCCTGGTCTTTTTCTTCATTACGGGTCTATTCACCTTTCGCGAGAATACCAACGGATGGAAACAAGGCGGCAAGACGCCGCCGTTGTGCATCCCGCAAACGCAGCGTAGCACTACCTCAGAATCTCGGTCAACCTTACCGACAGACGTTGTAGAGGTCCGAACGCAGCATCAAGAGACGGAACGAATCATCTGCTGGCAGCCTATGGACGAATTCACACGGCCCCGTTCTCCCGGTGGGGCCCCGGGCGCTCACGCCACTTTGTCCACCGGCTGTTAACAGCCGGTGGCGAAATCCAGGCGGCCCAGTTCTCCCGGTGGGGGCTCGGCCGGCGATCCATCCCGGCCAAACAGCCGGTAGTGAAACCCGCGCGGCCCAGTTCTCCCGGTGGGGGCTCGGCCGGCGATCCGTCCCGGCCAAACAGCCGGTGATGAAACCCACGCGGCGTTCGGCCGGCGATCCATCCCGGCTGAGCGCGTCGCTACGCGCCGCTCATCGTTGCGTTCCGGTCGAAATACACCCGGTATTCCTCCCTCACGCGCCTTGTCAGCCGGGCGCCTCGCCCCCACCGGGAGAACTGGCCGGCCTCGGCGCTCACCCGGGTTCCACCACCGGCTGTTAGGCTTTCTGACCACTTCGCTCATCTCTCAGCCAGTGTCAGGCAGCCGGTATCAGGAACAAACTCGTGTCGAGCGCTCCGGATAACCTGCGAGATGCCATCGTGAACCGCATCAGGGTATGGGCCGACTATCTCAAGATCGAACATACGCTGTTTTCGGTACCCCTCATTTACGCTGGCGCACTGTTGGCTGAACCCCCGCTGACTCTTCGTACCGCGGTGTTGATTCTGATAGCCGCCACCGGGGCTCGCACAACGGCGATGGGGCTCAATCGAATTCTGGATCGCCACCTTGATGCGCAGAATCCGCGTACCGCGACACGAGCGCTGCCGACCGGAAAGATCACGCTCGGGGGCGCGGTGCTGGTCGCCACGCTCTCGTTTGCCGTGTCCCTCGCGGCCGCATGGGCCATTTCCCCGCGCTGTCTCCTGATCAGCCCCGTTCCGCTGTTGGCTTTCTTCGGTTATCCACTCCTGAAGCGTTTCACCAGGTGGGCGCATCTTGGTCTCGGCCTCACGCTCGCGCTGGGCCCGCTCTGCGGCTTTTACGCCGTGGCCCTCGAATGGCGGGGCCTCTTTCCGATCCTGACGTTGGCCGCCTTTACCGCATTCTGGTCTGCCGGTTTTGACATTCTGTACGCGACTCTGGACGAAGACTCTGACCGGAAGACCGGCGTCTTCTCCCTGCCGGCGGCTATCGGACGTCGCCGCGCCCTGCGGGTTGCCGCCGGGTTGCACGGCTTTGCCTTCTGCACCCTCATCATTCTCTTCTCCACGTCGCTTTACGGCGTCTTGTCAGGTATGTTCTTTGTCCTCGCCGGGATTCTCTTCGTCGTGCAGCATCGGCTCCGGCACCATGTGAATTTCGCGTTCTTTCAGGCGAACTCGATTCTTGGGGGCGTCGTCTTTCTGGGCGTACTGCTCTCTCGTACTCCCATTGCCGGATCATGAGAATTGTCGTAGGAATCTCGGGCTCCTCGGGGGCCGTGTACGGCGTTCGCTTCCTGAAGCGCTGCCCCGGGGAAAAACACCTGATCGTCTCCCAATGGGGTGAGGAGGTACTGCGGCTCGAAATGGGCCTCACATTGAACGACCTGAAAGGAGATGTGCGACGTGTCCATCGGGACTCCGATCTCGCGGCGCCGTGGTCGTCGGGTTCCAACCGCTACGACGCGCTGGTTCTCATCCCATGCAGCCTCTCGACGCTCGGCAAAGTGGCAAACGGCATCGCCGACACCCTGATTACTCGTGCGGCTCAGGTCGCCCTCAAGGAACGCATGCGCCTTGTGCTCTGCGTGCGCGAAACCCCTTGGTCCACCATCACGTTGCGCAACGCGCTCGCGATCTCTGAAGCGGGGGGAATCGTGATGCCGGTGGCCCCGCCCTGGTATCGAAATCCAGGCACGATGTCTGAGGTCGTGGACGGCTTTTGCGACAAGGTGCTGGGCGTGCTCGGGCTCGGCGACGCCCCCGGATGGCGAGAAGAGGAAACCCGCTAGGCCGCACCGGGGCAAAGTCGGAAAGCCGGGCCCCACTTCCTCCCGGTCGGCGGTACGCGTGCCGCCCCCCTCCGGCGAGCTGTGCCGGGCCCCACCGGGAGAGACCCTCATGATGGGGTCCTCCTGCACACCCCCGCCCGTGATGAAAAGCGCAGACGCGGAACGCTGAAGGTGCCAGGTGGTGACGGCCGCACGGGAACGCCGACCTCTGGCCAGTTCTCCCGGTGGGGGCCGGCACAGCCCGCCGAAGGCGGGCGGCGGGAAGGACCCCTAGCAGCCTGTGGTGAAACCCACGCGGCCCAGTTCTCCCGGTGGGGGCTCCTCCCTCACGCGCCTTGTCAGGCGGGCGCCTCGCCCCCACCGGGAGAACTGGCCGCTCTCGGCGCTCACCCGGGTTCCACCACCGGCTGCCAGTTCCGAGGTGACCCCTTCTCGGCGGGAATCCCGGCGTTCGGCGTGATCCGTGCACTGGAGTGGCAGACACCGTTCGCAGCGCAGCGGGCCCCGTGCCTGCGCCCCGTGAAGGCGGACGGCAATGAACCGCCCGCGGCCCTGCGCGCCGCGGTGCCGACCAGCGGTCGGCGTTCGCTGACCTTTGTGTCGCGAAAACGTGTAGCAACGCATAGCTGACCGGGCCAAAGAAATGGCGGCGAACCGGAGGTTCGCCACCTGCGTGTCCGGGGGGAAAGTGTGAAAGGGGGACATCCCCCCTTTCACAAAAAAGGCAACCTTGAATCGGAACTCGCCGAAGCGCGCGCCGGCGCGCGAGGGAGTTTCGATTCCGGCGCGGAGCGCCGGGCGGTTCGGGAGCGGGGGCTCAACTCATTCCCACCCGACGACCCGAACTGATTCAGCGATGTGCCCCCGCTCCCGGAACGCTCGACCCCTGGGCGCGGAGCGCCGGGCGGTTCGGGAGCGGGGGCTCAACTCGGTCCCACTCGACCACCCGAACCGGTCCAGGCAATGTGCCCCCGCTCCCGGAACGCTCGACCTCTCTCCCCCCGCTCCCGGACCGCTCGACCTCCATGCTACGATTTTCGGCCCGCCATCAAGGCCCGTTTGAGTCCGGGATGCCCAGTGCACCCGGCCTCTTTCCCGAGCGTTTCGCTTTGGAGATCTCCTGTGTTGCTTGCCGAAGGCGTCGCGTTTCGCGACCGAGCCCTGGTCCCCATCTGGGAGAAGGTGCTCGCCGGCGATCGCCTCGCCTTCGACGACGGGATCACACTGCTCCAGACCGTTGATTTGCCGGCGCTGGCGCGGATGGCCGACCATGCCGCCAGAGCGCGCAATGGCGACCGGGTCCAGTTTGTCGTGAACCGGCAGATCAACCCGACCAACCTGTGCGTGCTGTCCTGCGTCTTCTGTGATTTCGCCGCGAAACCGGGCGATGCGCACGCCTACGAGCAGTCCCTCGAGGAAGTCCTCGCCCAAGTGTCCGAGGAGCTCTCGGAGGTTCATATCGTCGGCGGCCTGCACCCCAAGTGGCCCTTCGCCCGGTATCTCGAGATCGTTAGCGAGATTCACCGTCAATTTCCGAGAGTTCAGATCAAGGCGTGGACAGCCGTCGAAATCGACTGGTTTGCCCGACTGGAGAAAACCACCATCGAGGACATCCTGATCCGGCTTCAGGAGGCGGGCCTCAACACCCTTCCCGGTGGGGGGGCCGAGGTGTTCTCAGACCGTGTCCGCAAGGAAACGTTCAAGACCAAGATCGGTCGGGGAAAGTGGTTCGAAGTCCACCGGGCCGCTCATCGTTTGGGGATCATGACGAACGCGACCCTGCTGTACGGGCACATCGAGACGCTCGGGGAGCGCGTGGATCACATGATCCAGCTCCGGGAAGCACAGGACGACCGCGGCCCGTCCGATGTCGGTTTTCAATCGTTTATCCCGCTCGCGCTCCAACCGGGGAACACGGGGCTCGCCGAGCGTCAGGCGTCGGTACTCGAGGATCTCCGAACCGTCGCTTGCTCCCGCCTGCTCCTCGACAACTTCCCCCACATCAAGGCCTACTGGGTGATGCTGGGTGAGGACTCGGCGGGAATGGCGCTGAACTTCGGAGCGAGTGACCTCGATGGGACGATCGGCGAAGAAAAGATCGCCCACTTCGCGCAGGCGACGAGTCCCGTTGGCCTGGCCCGTGAACGATTGGTCCGGATGATTCGAGACGCCGGGAAGACTCCCGTGGAGCGCGACGCCCTGTACAACGTGGTGCAAGTCTGGGAGGCTGCCTGACAGCGGTGGCAATCCGATCCACCGTGTCCCGCCAGCCCACGCCGCACTTTGGCGCTGGATACCAACCCGGAACCACGCGGTATCCGACCGCGGGCCGGTTCGGACAAAGCCCCCCGCCATCCGCTCCGTAGTGCGCCTGCTGCTCGGGCAACTCGCCTACCTGAACACCCAGCCCTTTGAGCCCTTTCCGGGCCTTCGTGTCTTCCGGGCCTCTCCGTCGGAGATCGGGCGCCTGGCGACAGCCTCCGAGCTCGACGCCGGACTCCTTTCGGTAGGGGATCTGCTCCGCAATGAAAAGCGGTATTCGCCACTCGGGGACGCGCGGGGCGCCTTCGGGATCGCTTGCCGCAAGCAGGCGGGAAGCGTGTTCCTGCTCTCCCGGTGTCCGCCGGAGCAGCTCGGGGGAAAGGTCGTCGAAATCACAAAAGAGACTTCGACTTCGGTATTGCTTCTCCGCCTCTGGTTGGAGGGGCGACTTTCCATCGAGCTACCCGAGTACCGCGCGGGGGTAACTCGGGAGCACGACGCCCTGCTTCTGATCGGTGACGAGGCCCTTCGGGAGCGGGAACGGCCCGACCCAAGATTCTCCTTCCGTTTCGACCTTGCTTCCTGCTGGCAGGAATGGACCGGACTTCCCTTCGTGTTCGCGATCTGGAGCGCCAGAAAGTCATTGACTTCGGCCAAACGGTCGCAGCTCTACGAAACGATCGCCAAATCCCTCGGGCGTGGCATCGAGAGGATCCCGGAGATTGCCGTCGAGGCGGCGGGGCCGCTGGGTGATCGGGCGGCCATCGCCCGGTATCTCTCCGATTTCACCTACCGGTTTGGTGAATCGGAACGTCGAGGTTTCGAAACCTTCCGGCGACTTGTAAGCGAAAGCAATCTGATTCCCTCTGCGGAGGCATAAGCAGCCAGTGGACAAAGTGACGCTCTCGGCGCTCACCTCACCTTGTCCACAGGCTTTTAAGGAGACAAACGGCGCATCATGTTGAACAGTGCGATGGACCGGATGCGGCGCAAGACGGAATGCCGCGAGCGTCTCTCCGAAACCGACGCGATTTGGTTGATGGACGAGGCTCCTCTTCTCTTTCTCGGAGAACTTGCGAATCACGACCGCTTTCGCCGGCACCCTGAGCGGGAAGTCACCTTCGTGGTGGATACGAATCCCAACTACACGAATGTCTGTGAGGTGGATTGCACGTTCTGCGCCTTCTACCGACCCCCAGGGCATGCGGAGGCATATACGTACTCCGTCGAGGAGATGCTGGATCGAATCGGCAAGTCCGTCGAACAGGGAGCCACGACGGTGCTCCTCCAGGGTGGGGTGAACGAGTCCTTGCCGCTCGACTACTACCTGGATCTCGTCCGCGGAACGCGAGATCGGTTTCCGGACGTGACGCCGCACTACTGGTCGGCTGTTGAGATCGAAGGCATGGCGAAAGTCAGCGGCCTCAGCACTCGTGAAGTTCTGACCCGGCTCAAGGAGGCGGGCCAGGACACGCTGCCGGGAGGTGGCGCCGAGATTCTGAGCGACCGGGTGCGGCGGAAGGTGTCGCACAAGAAGGGAGGAGCCGGCTCCTGGCTCGACATCCATCGGGAGGCTCACGCCGTCGGGTTTGTGAGCACTGCAACCATGATGTACGGCCACGTAGAGACAAACGAGGACATCGTCACGCACCTGTTGAGCATCCGCGAGTTGCAGGATGAGTTCCATGGATTCACGGCGTTCGTGCCCTGGAGCTTCAAACCCGGAAATACTCCCCTGGTCCGGAAGATTCCCCACTACGCGGGACCGAACGACTACCTCCGGATCCTCGGGGTCGCACGCCTCGTGCTGGACAACTTCGATCACATCCAGGCATCCTGGTTCAGCGAGGGCAAAAAAGCCGGCCAGGTCGGCCTTCACTGGGGCGCCGACGACTTCGGGGGCACCCTGCTCGAAGAAAACGTCCACGCGTGCACTGGTTTCATCAATCGGACGAGCATCGACGAGGTGCAGGTTCTGATCAGGGAGGCCGGTTTTACTCCGGTTCAACGGGACACCAGGTACCGGGTCTTGCGGCCGGGAGAGACGGCCGGGACTCCCACTTGAGTAGCCTGGCCTGCGAGGATCCCAGGATCTAGCAGCCTGTGGCAAAACCCACGCGGCCCAGTTCTCCCGGTGGGGGCTCGGCCGGCGATCCATCCCGGCTGAATCGCGTCGCTGCGCGCCGCTCATCGTTGCGTTTCGGTCGAAATACACCCGGGCCAGTTCTCCCGGTGGGGGCTCCTCCCTCACGCGCCTTGTCAGCCGGACCCCCACCGGGAGAACTGGGCCTCGCCGGCCTCGGCGCTCACGTGGGTTTCACCACAGGCTGCTAGCCGCTCGTGACCTGGGCCCTCGCGGCGGCGCTCCTCGGAGTACTGATCCTTTCGGCCTTCTTCTCGGGATCGGAAACCGCCTTCATGGCGGTGCGGTTGCACCGACTGCGCGTCATGGCAGTGCGAAACCGGAAGGCCGCCGCCGTGATTCGGGTTGCCGAGCATCCAGAGCGGTTCTTGGGAGCGGTTCTGACGGGCAACGTCTTCGCCAACGTGCTCGCAGGAGTGCTGGCCACGGTGGTTCTTTCCGCGGGAGCCGAAACGAACGAAGAGCGGGCTCGCGCGGCAACCCTCGCGACACTCCTCGTCGGAGCCGCACTCCTCGTTTTCGGCGAGATGTTGCCGAAGAGCATCGCCTCCCGCCACTCCGAGAGGTGGTCGCTGAGCATGGTTCGCCCGGTGCAGGGGCTGCTATGGCTTCTCGGCCCCATTGCTGCCGCGCTGTCCTGGCTGGTCACGAAGCTCCTGGGGGCCTTCGGTATCTCGCGGCCGGCGCGGGAAGAAACCATCAGCGCCGCCGAGATGCGAGAGAGCCTTCGTTTCGGGCCCCCGGACACCAACGTCGTCGAAAAGCAGGTTTTGGTGCAACTTGCCGACGCCACCGGACGACGGCTCACCGAAGTCATGACACCCAGGCGGGCCATCGTGGCAGTCTCTTCCGATGCGGGCGTTTCGGACACCATGCGGCTCTTTCGCCAGCATGGGCACACCCGGCTTCCGGTAGTAGGGAGCACCCTCGACGATATCCGGGGCGTCATGGATCTTCGTGAAGTTCTCCCGGCTCTCGACGCCGGGGCTGACTTCCGGGTGGAGAATCACCTGACGGCGGCCCGCTTCTCTCCCGGAACCGCCACCCTCGCCCAGGCGCTCGTCCAGATGCGCGAACAATCCTGCCGCATGCTGATCGTGGTGGATGAACATGGGGGCGTCGAGGGGCTGGTTACTTCGAGCTCACTCCTTGAAGCCATCCGTGGCCCGTGGCCCGGAGAGAGCGCGCCGGGCCCGGGAGGCAGCTTCGTGTTCGACGGCACCCTGAGCGTTTCCGAGGCGAACGCCGAGCTCGCCCAGCATGGAGGTGGTCATGGAGTTGGTCATGGAACTCGTCCGGAAGGCTTGCACGAAAGGATCGAGATCCCGCAGGGGGACGACTACGACACAGTGGCGGGATTCGTTCTCGCACACACCGGCCGGATTCCGAAGGAGGGCGAGACCGTCCCGATCCCCGGGGCCGCACTCAGGGTAATGGCCGTGGAGCGCCACCGGATTACCCGCCTGCGTATCGAACCGCTTCCTCCAGAGCCGCAGGCGCCAACAGAGAAAAGGGATGGAGGCTCCGGCGAATCCTGATCCCGGGGTCGCCGGGAAGTCCCCTTCGGGGGCGCGAGGTTCGCGGGACCGTGTTCTGCGGTCCCTCCGGGATGCGCTCAAGGCCGCTCTGGATTGGTTTCCGGACGACGCCGGGAACCGGTCCGTCCTCGTCGGGTTTTCCGGAGGTGTGGACTCAACGGCACTCCTCCATCTGCTCGGGGCGCCGGGCGGCCTCTGCGGTAGAACCGGCGGGCCGCAGCTTGTTGTCGCACACCTCGACCACCTGCTGCGGCCGGATTCAGCGGAACAGGCCGAGTTCGCGAGAACCGTGGCGGCCTCGCTCGGGATGGACTTCTTCAGGCGCCCGGCGGGATGTCGGCGCCCGCGCGAAACGGGAGGGCCGCTCTGTCGAAGAAGCCGGCAGGCTCGAAAGGCTTGACTTCTTCGCTGAAATCGCCCGGGAACGGGACGCAGGCGCGGTCCTCCTCGGGCACACGCTTACCGACCAGGCCGAAACCGTATTGCTGCAACTGGTGCGGGGCGCCGGGACTCTGGGACTCGGCGCCATGGCGCCCATCCGCGGGGACAAAAGAGGCATCGCGATCGTCCGGCCGCTGCTTTCGGTCTCCCGGACGATCCTCGTCCAGGTCGTCGAGGAGGAGGGTTGGCCGTTCTATGCCGATCCATCGAACGAGCTTGACGAATTCGCGAGGAACCGAATCCGGCACCAGGTCCTCCCACTCCTCAAGGACTCGGTGAACCCACAAGTGGAAGCGGCGCTGGGCCGGACGGCCTCGCTCCTCAGGGACGACGAAGAATGGCTGAGCGAAATCACCTCCCGCCGTTTCACCGACGTCGCCGACGTCGTGAGGCGTGGGAGATCCGCCGAGGTGCGCTTTGGGGTCGCCGAACTTGCGGCAGCCCATCCGGCGCTGGCGCGCCGCCTCGTTCGCGAAGGACTCCGGATCGCCCGGGGGAACCTGCGTCGCTGCATCGGCGCTTTTGACAATGTTTCTATCACACTTCAGCAACACTCCAGCACGACACTCCCACGATCGGTGCTGCGCCTGGTCCGCGCGCGGCGCGGATGAATCCTCGCATGATCTGCCGGGGGTGGTTTCCGGTTAGCGTTTGAAACACCGGGTGTTGACACGTTTCCCCTTGCCGAAACACGAGCGCGTAGTGGCCCCGATGCAGCTGAGCCAAGACTCCGATTGACAGGACGTGACCGCGGATCGCGATCCGCGTCTGGAGCCCGGGGTAACACGGTCCGGGACAGGAGCCAACCATAATTTGCACGGATTCTTCCGCGTATGACAGCCGGAACAACACACGCCCGTGGCCAAAAACCACGCGGCACAGTTCACCCGAGTGGCGGGCTCGACGGGCGATGCATCCCGGCTGAACCGCCCCTCGCGGGGTTCCTCCGCGTTGCGCTGCTTCGGTCGAAATTAAACCAGGGCCAGTTCTCCGGTGGGAGGCTCATCCCTAGCGCGCCTTGTCAGCCGGGACTCACAGGGAGGAATGGGCCCCACCGGGAGAGGAAACTGCGCCTCGACCGTCGCGGCGCTACGTGATGGTTTCCCAAAGTTGTTTATCCCGGGGCGATGAGATCGGATGAGTTCGCGACGATGAAGAACTGATGTTCTGGCTGCGGCCCTCGCTCGTTCTATCCGTTCTGGAACGTTCGAGCCGTATATACGAGCAGGGAGAAAGACTCCCTTCACCCGTTAATGACAGGGGAGGGGAGGACAAGCGCGCCGGATGTTCGGATCAGCCGGCACCGGCGCCGGGAGCTGAGGATCAACGGGACCGGCGCGACGGCAAGGCGTTCTACCTTCGCGCCCGAAATGGAGGGCCTGGTCTCTACCCCTGCTGGAAACAGACGGAATCAAGTGGAGGCCGGTGACGCCAGCCGAACCTCATGCGTCATGCACGCTGCTGAGTTGGTGCCGATCCTGCTCATCGTCGGCCGCGTTCTTCTTATACCGCCAGATCAGCGCCGGGAAACCGCACGCACATGTCATCGGGCGCAGTCCGCTCCACGCTGACTTCAACCAGAGCAAGCAGGTCACTCAAGGCTGGGCCGGCGTCGCCGAGCCGAAACCCGAGAAGACGCGTGCCGGAGACTCATTCTACGTTTGCACTGTAAGGGACCACGGCATCAGAACGAACGTCCCGCAGCGATCCGGTGGGTTGGATTCCACGGGGTACTGCGCAGGGTG
>CASHTH010003114.1:0-22864 GCA_030341885.1 Geodia barretti
CCCTCGACCTGCTCGAAGAGCACAAGGACAAGCACTGGGTGGTGCCCGCCATCGGCTTTACCCACGCGACCGCCTACGAGGCCGGCGACTTCGGCATCACGCCCGCCGAGGCCGAGGCCTGGGGCTTCGTCCGCGAGCTCGAGATCGGGGCCGAAACGCTGAAGAAGATGCACGCGCGCTGGCATCAAGGTGCTGCCCTTCGGCGATTACGGCTTCCCCTGGACCCCCCACGGCCAGATGGCGCGGGACTTCGAGCACTTCACCAACTATCTCGGCATGAAGCCCTACGATATCCTGCGCGCTGCGACCCAGTACGGTGCCGAGGCCTTCGCTGCGCCGGGCGAGCTGGGGCGGATCAAGCCCGGCTACCTCGCCGACCTGCTGCTGATCGACGGCAATCCTCTCACGGATCTGACGCTGTTCCAGGACGACGCGAACATCCTCATGGTCATGAAGGACGGCGCCTATCACAAGCCGCCGCAGGCGCGGCAGAGGGTCGTGCAGCAGGCCGCGGCCGAATAGCTTCCCGCGCCAGCCAATGGCGGCGCTCGATCGGGGGACGCTGCTCGCGCGCGCGGAAGCGCTGATCCCGACGCTGCGCGAGCGGGCCGCCGCGGCGGAGGAGTTGCGGCGGATTCCCGACGAGACCATCGCCGATCTCGATCGAGAGCGGCCTGATCCGCGCGACGTTGCCGGTGCGCTTCGGCGGTTCCGAGGTCGACTACCGAACGATGATGGAGATCGTGACGCTGATCTCCCGCGGCTGCGCGTCCACCGGCCGGGTCTATTGCAACCTCGCGAGCTGCACCTTCAAGCTCGCGCTCTGGCCCGCCGGGCGCAGGACGAGATCTGGAGGCGGCCTACATGACGCCTGCACCGCACACCTGATCTTCCCCTGCGGCAAGGCGAGCAGCGGCGACGTGCGCTCTCCGGCTCAGCTGACGCTTGGCCCTTCGGCAGCGGCATCGACCACGCCTGCGCCAATTTCTTCGCCGCCATGGTGGAGGGCGCGGAGTCTCCGGAGTTCCGCCTGTTCCTGGTGCCGAAGGGGGAGTACACGGTCCTCGACACTTGGCGCGCCTCGGGCCTTCGTGGCACCGGCAGCAACGACGCGGCGGTCGAGGACCTGTTCGTCCCCGCGTACCGCACCATCGACGCGGCGGATACGCGGAACGGCGCAGCGACCTGGGCAACGCGGTCAACACCGGCACGGTCTATCGGCTGCCGCTCTTCGCCATGTTCTTCACCTGGGTCGGCGCGGCCGTGCTCGGCATGGCGGAAGCGGCGGTAGAGGGCTATGTCGAGGCCACGCGCACCCGCGCCGCGCACTATTCGGGCCAGAGGCTCGCCGAGCTCGGCACCATCCACGTCAAGGTCGCCGAGGCCCGCGCCGCCGTGGCGGCCGCGCGGCGCCTCTATCTCGGCAATTGCGACGAGGCGACGGCGATTGCGGAGGGAGGCGCGCTGCCGGACGCCGAGGCCCGCGCCCGCTACCGCGCCGAGGGCGCCTATGCCGCCCGGCTCTGCTGCCAGGCGGTCGATCTGATCACGGCGGCGAGCGGCGGCGGCGGGGTCTATGACAGGAACCCGCTGTCCCGCGCCTTCCGCGACATTCACGCGGGCACTGCCCACATCACCCAGACCTGGGATCCCAACGCCGTCACCTACGGCCGCCTCGCGCTCGGCCTGGAAACGGACAACCCTCTCCTCTGATACCCGCAGCGCCGTCGCTATCGGTCGCGTCAGGACGCTTCGTCAGTGCCGCTTGAGCGCCGGGAAGCCGGGGTATTCCGAGGATTGGTCCCCCGCATGGTTCGCCATGCCCGGTTTGGTAAGGCATCCCTTGGGGGGAACGTAGCTGTCGATGCGGCGGACCGGCTTCTCGTGCCAGCGCAGGTTGAAGGCGGCGTACTTGGGGAAGAACATCATGTCCGAATACGGCAGGTGGTCGTGCACCCACCAGGCGAGGGCCTGCCACGGCGTCCCCGCCTCATAGCGCGGGACGAACCAGGGGATGACAATGCAGGCGGTCGCCCCCATGAAGCCGTCGGCGTCCCGCCGGTCCCATACGTGGCGGCTGTGGTTCCACGTCGTTTCGGCACAGTTGTAGCCGTGGTCCCGCCGCTCGTGGCCGAAGTCGTTCACCCTGGCGGAGCGGAACGCCGAGCGAATCGACACATGGCCGAAGGTGGCGTGAAGCGGCTCGAGCAGCTCTTCGCAGAGCCGGGTTCCCGCTGCGATGGCGAGGTCGGGATCATCCGGCATGTTCGTAATGCCGTGAAAGCTCGCGATCTCGCTGTAGAGCATCTCGCGCATGAAGAAGTGCTCCGACAACCGGACCCGGCCGAGCGTTTCGAGGGCCTTCATGGAAGCGGGCTTTTGCATGGCATGCTCCCTCCGAAATCGGTTTCCTTCAATCGTGCCCAGCCCGATCGGAGAATGGGACCGGGTGGATCGCAGGATACTGAAACAAGAAGCGGCGGCGACAGCCATCTGTCTTGGGGGGCTGTCTGAGAGCGCCGCATGGATGCCGTCGCGCGGGCATCCGAGCGCCCTGCCCCATCATGATTTAGGTATGGCTTGGGGCATGGCACCAAAGCGCCGCAACCGTGTATAGTGCGGGGCGATGCGAGCGCCGTTGCCGTGCCACGGCAACGAGCGGCGGCTAGGCGCGCAAGGATTCGACGTTGTGGAAAGCAAGGGGAGTCTCAGCATGAGCGAGAAGTGGGGTATTCCGGACATATCGCGCCGCGACGTGCTTAAGGGCACGGCGGCCACTGCGGCGGTGGCCGCCGCCGGTTCGCTAGGCGCGACCCGGGGGGTGCAGGCAGCGTCGACGACGGTCAAGGGCTACGGCGTCACCACGTCGCAGCTCAAGGACTGGTCCATCATGGAGAAAGCCATCGGCATCACGATGGAGTTCACCGGGACCAATGCCGACATCGGCACCTACATGCGCGACGTCATCTCGAACGATCTCGGCGAGACTCACGACATCTTCATCTTCGACGGCGGCACCGAGGACATTCTGGGGCCGCAGGGCTACTACTCCACGGTCATCGAGGACCATCCGAACCTCACGCTCTGGGAGCGGACCTCCGACGACTGGAAGCGCACCGACCTGCTGCAGGACTATGACGGCAACCAGTACGGCGTGCCCGTCATCGGTAATGCGGACAGCTTCGGCTACTTCCCCGAGGCGATCGGCGCCGATCCCAAGGGCCTGGACGAGATCCCCTGGAGCAAGATGTTAGAGGACGAGGACACCAAGGGCCGCGTCTCGCTCGACCGCAGCTGGCTGCTGTCGAGCCCCGAGGTCGCCCTTTACCTGAAGGCTAACGGCCGGGCGGAGATCGCCGATGTCGCGAATATGACCGGCGAGGAGGCCCGCGTGGTCGCGGACTTCGCGGCTGAGCGCAAGCGCGCCGGGCAGTTCCGCTCGCTCCATGCGGCCTTCGAGGAGCAGGTGCAGCTTCTCAGCAGCCGCGAGATCGACCTGATCAACTGCTGGGAGCCCGCGACCAAGGAGGCTAACAACATTCTCGGCCCCGGCACGGTGATCTACGCCTTCACTGTCGAGGGCTATTACAAATGGGGCCACGGCGCCTACATGCACACCAAGGCCGGCGAGCGCGACAACGTCGACAACATCTACAAGGTGCTCAACTACTACATGACCGGCGAGTATCGCGCCTATCAGGGGATCCAGCGCGGCTACGCCGGCCCCTAACATGGACCTCGGCGTCCAATTTGCGCAGGAGAGCGGCTGGCCGGAGGAGCAGGTCGAAGAGCTCAAGTGGACCGAGGTCAAGGTCAACAAGAAGTTCGAGAAGCCCTTCTTCGGCAAGCCCGCGGCGCCGAACGCCGATGTCATGGAAGAGGAGTGGCAGCGGTTCCTGAACGCCTGACCGCGCCATTCGTAATGTGACCAAGGCCCCGGTGCGCCCCGCGAACACCTTCGCGCGGTGCCCCGGGGCTCTATCTTTGTTGGCGATCGATGTCTGACACGGCGGGAAACGGCTTTGTCGGCGACCTCCGCGCCGGCTACACCCGGTTGTTCACGGGCGGCTGGGTGGTGCCGGTCTTCGTCGCGGCGTGGGTGGTCATCGTCATCCTGCCGCTGCTCGTCATGATCGCCCACTCGTTCTTCGAGATGAAGAACTACCAGGTGTCCTACGACGCCTCGTTCAAGACCTGGAATTCGCTGATCGATTCCGGGCGCTGGATCGCGGCGGTGCGCACGCTCCGCGTCGTGCTCATGATCACGGTCGTCGAGTTCCTGATCGCCTTCCCCTTCGCGCTCTGGCTCGCCAAGACCTGCAAGTCGAAGGTGACCAAGGCGGTCATCATCACCCTGCTCACCATCCCGTTCTTCGTCGACCCCTCGTCCCGCACCATCATCTGGCGCGCCATCCTCGGCAAGAACGGCATCATCAACACCGTCCTCATGGAGCTCGGCATCATCGGCGAGCCGATGGAATGGATGCTGTTCTCGGAATTCGCCGTCCACTTCGGGATGCTCGCGCCCTACTTCCCGACGATGGTGTTTCCCATCTTCCTGGTCGTGAGCCTCATCGACGACCACTACCTGGAGGCGAGCCGCGACCTCGGCGCGAGCAAGCTGCACACGCTCTTCTACATCATCCTGCCGCTTTCGCTGCCGGGCATCGTCGCCGGCGCCGTCTTCACCATGGTGCCGCTCATGGCGACCTGGGTGGAGCCGGAGATGCTGGGCGGCGGCTTCGTCAACCTGCTCGGACCATCGGTGGAAGCGGCGATCCGAAATCTGAAGTACCCGACCGCGGCCGCGCTCTCGGTCTTCGTCGTCATTGTGCTCGCGCTGCTGCTGACGCTGCTGATCCTGGCGACGCGGCGGCTCGGCTCCATCGGCGACGTCTTCCAGACGCTGAGGCGGTGAGGCGCTAGGACGATGAGCGATCGGGCTCAGCACAGGATGGCGGCCACCATCGACGACCAGATCGGCCACGGCGGTGCGCTGTTGGCGCGCCGGGTCTCGGCCTGGCGGCTCTGGACCGTGATCGCCAAGTGGCTCGGGCTGATCGTCATCTTGCTGATGTACATCCCGCTCGTCTGGCTCGCCGTGATGTCGTTCAGCGGCAAGCCGCTCTCGGGCATCCCCTACCCGCTCACCATGGAGCACTACGAGGAGCTCATGGGCGCGTTCAACAAGTGGGGCGAGCCGCTCTACGAGAGCATCGCCATGGGCGTGGTCGTCGGCATCGTCTGCATGATCGTGGCCACCGCCGTCGGCCGCGCCATGCCCAGAATGAAGAAACCGGGCGGGGTGATCCTGATCGCCCTCATCCCGCTCTTCGTTCCGGGGCCTCACCATGGGGGCGGCGCTCTTCATCTCCATCCGCTCCCTCCTCGACCTCAGGCTCGGGCTCTGGTCGATCTTCGTCGGCCATATGGTGTGGTCGCTGCCGTTCTCGCTGCTGCTGGTGCTGATCATCGCGACCCGCTTCGACCACCGGCTGCTGGAGGCGGCGCAGGATCTCGGCGCCACCGGCTGGCGCCGCTTCTGGGACATCGAGTTCCCGATCCTGCGCCCCGGCATCATCGGCGCCGGCATCTTCGGCTTCCTGCTCTCCTTCAACGAGCTGCTCCGCTCGATCTTCCTGCGGGGCTCGGAGACGACGATGCCGATCTACAACTGGACCATGACGGCATCGCACCAGTCGCAGGTGCCGATCATCTTCTCGCTGTCGACGATTATTCTGGGCGTCACGCTGCCGATTCTCGGCGGCTTCTTCTGGCTCCTCTTCGCGAAGCTGGACCGCAGCTGATCCCCCGACGCACTACTAAGCGCCGCCCCTGCGGCACCCTTGCGACCCTGGGGCGATTTGGATAGGGTCCGCCGCGTGGCCGGCGCCGGGCGCCGCGCCCGTGCGCGCTCGTAGCTCAGCTGGATAGAGCACCAGACTACGAATCTGGGGGTCGGGGGTTCGAATCCCTCCGAGCGCGCCATCTAAATCCCATAGAGTCAATGGCCTGCCGGCCTGCGGCCGGTGCCTGCCGCGAGGGCGTCAGGCGAAGTGGCAGGCGCCGTGATGGCCGGGCGCCAGCTCCCGAAAGGCCGGCTTCTCCTGGCGGCAGATCGCCTCGGCGCGCGGGCAGCGCGGGTGGAAACGGCAGCCGGAGGGCGGGTCGATGGGGCTCGAGATCTCGCCCTCGATCGGCACCATCGTGCGCAGGCGCCGGGTCGTAGGCTCGGGGATCGCCGCCAGCAGCGCCTGCGTATAGGGATGGCGTGGCTCGCGGAAGAGGACCGCGGTCTCCGCCAGCTCCACCATCTCGCCCAGATACATCACGCCCACCCGGTCGCAGACGAAGCGGACGACGGAGAGGTCGTGCGAAATGAAGAGGATGCTGAGCGCGTAGCGCCGCTGGATCGCGCGCAGCATGTTGAGGATCTGGGCCTGGACCGACACGTCGAGTGCGGACACCGGCTCGTCGGCGACCAGCAGCTTGGGGTCGAGCGCGAGCGCCCGCGCGAGACCGATGCGCTGGCGCTGCCCACCACTGAACTGGTGGGGGTAGCGCTGCGCGTGGCTGGGGTCGAGACCGACCGCGTCAAGCAACTCGCTCACCCGCTGCCTGAGCGCCCGCCTCGGCACCACGCGGTGCGTGACGAGCGGCTCGGCGACGATGTGGAACACCGACCAGCGCGGATCGAGCGAGGCATAGGGGTTCTGGAAGATCATCTGCACGTCCCGGCGGCGGCGGCGGAGCGCATCGCCCGAGAGAGCGAGCCAGTCCTCGCCGTCGAGGCGGACCTGCCCCGCGCTCGCCGGGATCAGGCGGGCGATGACCTTGCCGGTCGTCGACTTGCCGCTGCCGCTCTCGCCCACCAGGCCGAATGTTTCTTCCCGCCCGATCGAGAAGGTGAGCCCGTCCACGGCATGGACCACGCGGCGCTTGCCGAGCAGCGCCGTCGCCATGTTGCGCCGGACAGGGAAGTGCTTGGTGAGCGCGTCCACCTCCAGCAGGGGCGAGACCGCGGGTGCGGGCGGCGCGCTCACGAGGCGGCCTCGGCGTAGAGGTGGCAGGCCGCGGAATGGCCGCCGTCCAAGGCGCGCAGAACTGGCCGCGCCGTGCGGCAGAGATCGTGCACATGGGCGCAGCGCGGATGGAATTTGCAGCCCTCGGGTGGGCGGATCGGGTCCGCCACGACGCCCGGGATCGGGTTGAGGGACTGGCTCTCCACATCGAGGCGCGGGATCGATTCGATCAGGCCGACCGTATAGGGATGCCTGGGGTTCTCCAGCACCTCCTCGGTCGTGCCCGCCTCGACGACGGTGCCGGCATACATGACGCAGACGCGTTCGCACATCTGGGCGACGACGCCGAGATCGTGGCTGATGAGGATGACCGAGGTGTTGGCCTCGCCCTCCTGCAGGCGCCTCAGCAGCGCGAGGATCTGCATCTGCACCGTGACGTCGAGGGCGGTGGTGGGCTCGTCGGCGATCACGAGCGCAGGGTGCAGGATGAGGGCTGCGGCGATGATCACCCGCTGCTGCATGCCGCCGGAGAACTCGTGCGGATAGTCGCGGTAGCGCTCGTGCGGCCGGGGGATGCCGACATTGTCCAGCATCTCGATCACCCGCGCGCGCGCCTCCCGTGCGCCGATGCGGGTGTGGTAGCGGAACATCTCGGCGATCTGGTCGCCGATCGGCAGCACCGGGTTGAGCGTCGTGGTCGGGTCCTGGAAGATCATCGAGATGCGCGCGCCGCGAATGCGCCGCATCTCCTCAGGGGTCTTCCCGAGCAAGTCCTCGCCCTCGAAGACGATCTCGCCGCCGGCAATGCGGCCCGGCGGCTCGATCAGGCCGATGATCGAGAGACCCGTCGCCGACTTGCCGCAGCCGCTCTCGCCGACCAGGCCGAGCGTCTCGCCGCGGCCCACATGGAAGCTCACGTCGTCCACGGCCCGCACGGTTCCGCGCCTGGTCGCGAAATGCGTCACCAGTCCCCGGACGTCGAGCAGCGTGTCGGCCATCGCTCGGTCCGTCGTCATCAGAGCCCCGCCAGCCTGGGATCGTAGGTGTCGCGCAGGAAGTCGCCGAACAGATTGATGGCGACGGCGGTGACCAGGATCGCGAGCCCCGGGCCAAGCGTCATCCACAGACTCTCGAACATGTAGTTGCGCCCGTCGCTGATCATCACCCCCCAGGACGGCGTCGGCGGCTGGATGCCGAGCCCGAGGAAGCTGAGCGCCGCCTCGAAGATGATGACGAAGGCGATGTCGAGCGTCGCCATCACGATGATCGAGGGCAGCACGTTGGGCAGCACGTGGCGCAGGATGATGACGCTGTGGCGGACGCCGATGGAACGCGCGGCCTGGATGAACTCCAGCTCGCGGAGCTTGAGCGTCTCGCCCCTCACGAGCCTCGCATAGTTGACCCAGATTGCGACGGCGAGCGCGATCACGAGGCTGGTGAAGCCCGGCCCGAAGATCGCCATGAAGATGATGGCGAGTAGGATGAAGGGGAAGGAGAGCTGGAAGTCCGTGAGCCGCATGATGAAAGTGTCGACCAGCCCGCCGAAGTAGCCGGCGATGGCGCCGAGCGCCGAGCCCACCACGAGCGCGAGCACCACCACGAAGGCGCCGACGGCCACCGAGGTCTGGGTGCCCAGGATCACGCGCGAGAAGATGTCGCGGCCGAGATTGTCGGCGCCCAGGAAGTGCGGCCATTCGCCGCCGGCGAAGACCGGCGGCAGGAAGCGGTTCGAGATCACCTGCTCGGTGTGGTCCGCTGGCAGCAGCCAGGGAGCGAAGATCGCGACGAAGACGATGATCGACATGCAGACGAAGCCGGTCATCCCCTTGGGGCTCGCACGGAGCTCCTGAAAGAAGCGCCGCCAGGGCGGAACGTGGTCGTCGACCGGTACGTCCGCACGTTCCGCCGCCGTGTCGCGGGCGTCGCCGGGCTCAAGCGCGGCCATAGCGGATCCGTGGGTCGACCATGCGGTAGATCACGTCAATTCCGATGTTGATGAGGACGAAGAGGCCGCCGATCACCACCACGATGCCCTGGATGATCGGGTAGTCGCGCCAGAAGATGGCCTGGACCGCCAGCCGCCCGATGCCGGGCCAGGCGAAGACGTTCTCGATCACGAAGGTGCCGCCGAGCAGGTAGCCGAGTTGCAGACCCAGGATCGTGATCGTCGGGATCATCGCGTTGCGGAAGGCGTGGCGGATGTACACCACGCGGTTGGGCAGCCCCTTGGCGCGGGCGAACTGCACATAGTCCTGCCCCAGCGCCTCCAGCATGGCCGAGCGCGTGAGCCGCGCGTTCCACGCCGTGATCGAGAGCGCGAGCGCTATCGAGGGCAGCAGGAGATAGCGGAAGCTCTTCCAGAAGACGCCGGCGTCGCCCTCCGCGATTGCCCGCCACGCCGCGGTCAGGATGAACTCGCCGCGGCCGGACGACGGCAGCCAGCGCAAGTCCACGGCGAAGACGATGATCAGCAGGATGCCCAGCACGAAGCTCGGGATCGAGACTCCGAGGATCGCCACCACGGTGCCGGAGTAGTCGACCATCGAGCCCCGGCGCAGCGCCGTGACGACGCCGAGCGGGAGCGCGATCAGCATGGCGATGATCATCGAGAGGATGGTGAGCTCCAGCGTCGCCGGCAGCCGCTCGGCGATGAGCTGGGTGACGGGCACGCGGAAGCGGATCGACTGGCCGAGATCGCCCTGCACGGCCCCGGTGAAATAGGACGCGAATTGCTCAAGCACCGGCCGCGTGAGGCCGAGCTGCGCGCGCAGCTTGTCCTTCTGCTCCGCGGTGATACCGGGGTTGCCGGCTGACATCACGTCGACGGGATCGCCCGGGATCACCTTGACGATGAGCGAAACGACGAACACCACCACCGTGATAACGATGACGGCATGGACCAGCCGTTGCAGCAGATAGACCGGCATGGGTACGACCCGCCGCGGCCCGCTAGCGACCGCGGCGGGTCAAAGAACCGTACCCTACTCTTCGAGCCATATCTCCTGGAGGTGATGGAAGCCCACGACGTTGAGCGTGACCCCCTGCACCTCTTCTCTCATGGCTGCGACATACTTGCCTTCGTAGAGAATTGCCGAATAGGCCATGCCGACATAGCGCTCCTGAACTTTCTGCCAGGCCGCCTTGCGCTCGGCAGCGTCGAATATGTAGCGCTGGTCGGAGAGCATCTTGTCGAGCTCGGCATCCTCCGTGAACGACCAGTTGAAGGGCGTGCCCGTGCCCAGCATGTTGAACAGGATGTCCGGATCCGAATAGGTGTACCAGATCATGGCCATGTCCTGATCGCCCTTCTGCGCGAGCGGGATGTACTCGGCGACGGGGAATGCCTGGATGGAGACCTGATGCCGACCTTCGCCAGGTCCTCCTGCACAACCTCTGCGATCCGGCGGAACATTTCGGATGCCACCGTGTAGAACACGACATCGATCCCGTCGCCATGACCCGCTTCCTCCACGAGCTGCCGCGCCTTTTCGGGATCGTGGGGGTAGCCGAGGTCTTTCGAGCCCTCGAAATATTGCGGGAAGGAGGTCGCGACCGGGCTGTGAGCGGTCGCGGCCTGGCCATCCATCACCAGTGCGATGATCTTCTCGCGGTCGATGGCGTAGTTGACCGCCTTTCTCAGACGCTCGTCCTTGAATGCCTTCCTGTTGTTGAGGTTGATGAAATGCACGCCGGCCGAGAGCCGCGTAAACGTCTTCAGCCCCGGCGTTTGGCCGAGCCGGCGCACCTTGTCGAGGGGCAGCGCCTCGTCGCCCGAGATCATGTCGATGTCGCCCGAGCGCAAGGCGGCGAGCCGCGTCGCCTCCTCGGGGATCACCACGTATTCAACGCTATCGAGGTAGGCCTTGCCCTGGTTGTTGTACCAGGGCGTCGCCCAGTCGTGCTCCTCGTTGCGCTCGAGGCGAATGCCCTGATCGGGCTGCCAGCTCACGAATTTGAACGGGCCGGTGCCGACCGGATTACGGCCGTAGAGGTCTCCATGCTTCTTGGCCGCCGTCGGGCTGATGGGGTGCGCAATATGAATAGCTGAGACCCACCCACAGCGGCACGAAGGGCTCGGTGTAGTGATAGGCGACGGTCAGATCGTCGATCACTTCCACCCGTTCGAGCGGCCCCAGCAGGAACGCATTCGGCGAGGCCGTCTCGGGTGCGACGTGCCGGTCCGCCGTGAACTTCACCGCCTCGGCGTTCAGCGGCGTGCCGTCGTGAAAGTTCAAGCCCGGCCGCAGCTTGAAGGTGACGGTGAGGTTGTCGTTGGAGAACGCCCAGCTCTCGGCAGCGCCCGGATAAACGTTGCCGCTCGCGTCCAGGTAGATCAGCGAGTCGTAGATTTGCCACATGATCTCGTGGCTCACGAGCAGGAACGTCTTGTGCGGATCGAGGGTATCCGAGTCCTGCGACCGGCCGATCCTCAGGTGTCCGCCCGATTGCTGCGCCTGCGCGGCCCGCGGACCGAATCCTGCCAGCGCCAGGCCGCCCGCGACGGCGGCGGATTGCAGGAAGCCGCGGCGGGATAGCGCCCAGTTCCGGGCATAGTCATAGGTCTGCTGCTCGAAGGATTTCGCAGCGGTGATATCGGGTCGTGACCGTTTGCCTGCCATCGTTTCCTCCTATGGCGTGTGCCGTCGGGCCCCTTTTCCTCTTGCCGCGAATTACCTCACTCGCGGCGTCGGGGGGCCGCCGGCACCCCCGCCCCGACTCTATGAACTCAGACGTCGAGCCAGACGTCCTGCAGGTGGTGGAAGCCCACGAGGTTAAGCTCCAGCCCCTGCACCTCTTCCTTCATCGCGGCGACGTAGGTGCCCTCATAGAGGTAGAGCCAGTAGGCATCCTTCACCGCAATCTCCTGGATCTTCTGAATCTGCCGCGTGCGCTCCGCCGCGTCGAACTCGATACGCTGGGCTTCGATCAGCGCATCCATCTCGGCGTTCTCCGAGAAGGTCCAGTTGTAGGACCCGTTGGTCAGCATCATGGGATGGATCAGATCGGGGTCGCTGTAGGTGTAGTAGAAGAAGCTCGCGTGGAACTTGCCCTCGCCGCCGAGCGCGAACCACTCCGCCACCGGGTAGGACTGGATCTCCATCGAGATGTTGATCTGCGACAGGTCCTCCTGAATCACCTCGGCGACGCGCCGGTAGGCCGGGCTCTCGATGTTGAGGTAGGTCATGGAGAAGCCGTCCGCGAGCCCCGCCTCGGCCATGAGCGCCTTGGCCTTCTCGGGGTCGTGGCGGTAGCCGTAGGTCTCGGTCTCCGCGTTGTACTGGCCGTAGGACGACGCCACCGGGCTGAAGGCGGACTGGCCCTGGCCGTCCAGCACCAGCGCGATGATCTTCTCGCGGTTGACCGCATAGTTGATCGCCTGGCGGACGCGCACGTCGTCCATCGGCGCCATCTTCTGGTTCATCATCGCGAAGAAGACGCCGACGGCAGGCCGGCTGTAGGTCTTGTATCCCTCCGTCGCCTCGATCTGGCGCAGCTTGTCGACCGGTACCGCATCGGTGCCCGAGATGCAGTCCACGTCACCGCTGAGCAGCGCGGCGAGGCGGGTCGCGTCCTCAGGTATCACCACATACTCGACGCGCTCGAGGTAGGCGTTCCCCTCGTTGCTGTACCAGGGCGTGGCCCAATTGTGCTCGTCGTTGCGCACGAGCTCGATACCCTGGTCCGGATCCCAGCGCACGAACTTGAAGGGCCCCGTGCCGCTGGGGTTGCGGCCGAAGGCATCGCCCTGCGCCTCGACGGCGGCCTTGCTGATGGGCGCGCAGTAGGAATAGCCGAGCCCCACCCAGAGCGGCACGAAGGGATCGGTGTAGTGATAGGCGATGGTCATGTCGTCGATCACCTCGGTGCCCGCGATCGGGCCCAGCATCCACGAGGTGGGCGAGGCCGTGGTGTCGGCAAGGTGGCGTTCCACGGTCCAGCGGACGACCTCGGCGTTGAACGGCGAGCCGTCGTGGAAGTTGACGCCCTCCCTGAGCTTGAGGGTGACCGTCTTGCCCTCGTTGGAGAACTCCCAGCTGGTGGCGAGGCCTGGATAGACCGTGCCCTTCTCGTCGAGATAGACCAACGAGTCGTAGACCTGCCACATGATCTCGTGGGCGACGAGCAGCGTGGTCTTCTGCGGATCGAGGGTGTCGGACTCCTGCCCGCGCGCGATGCGCAGCGTTCCGCCCGGCTTGGCCGCGTGGGCGCGCGGCATGCCGAGGCCCGCGAACGCTGCGGCGCCGCCCAGCGCCGCCCCGGTCTTGAGGAAATCCCGCCTGCTCATCTGCGCCCAGGCCCTGGCGTAGGCGTAGGTGCGCTCCTCGAACGTCATCTCTGCGACAGGCTTCTTGTCGTCAGTGTCCGTCATCTCCCGTCTCCCGTCTTCGTTCGTCTGTTTATTCTTCGACGCCTGACGACAGCCTAGTCCCGAATGGAAGCGCCCTCAACGCGCGTGGCATTCGCACGATCCCGGGAGATCACGACTTTGGTGAGATTTGGGAGCTAAACCTCCACCCGCACGGCACCCGCCGCGAGCGGCGCGAGCCGTGCCGGATCGAAGGGCGCGAGGTCCACGGTCTTGGCCGCTCCGTCGGCGATCAACTCCGCGACCGCCTCGCCCGTAGCCGGGCCGTTCAGCATCCCCACACAGAGTGGCCCGTCGCCACATAGGCACCCTCGCGCCGGGGACGGCACCGATGAGCGGCAGCCCGTCTTCTGCGACGGGGCGGTAGCAGGCCTGCTCGGCCAGCACCTCGGCACCGCCCAGAGCCGGCGCGAATTGCGCCGTCATGGCGCGGAGCCGGGCCGCGCCGCCCTCGTCCGGCACCACGGCGGCGGGGTCCACCGGCAGCGGCGCCTCGCTGGAGAGGCCGCAGACGTAGGTCGTGCCGTCGGGCCGGGGAAACACTTCCGGCGACGCGAGGGTGCCGGCCTCGGTCTCGAGCTCCACGAAGAGCGCGTGGGGCACCGGCGTCGGCGCATAGCGGAAGACCAGGCTGTGGCCCTTCAAGCCATAGACCGCCGGCAGGGGCAGCCATTGGCTGGCTAGAGCCGACCACGGGCCCATGGCGATGACGACCGCATCGCCGGCGATCTCCTGCCCGTCCACCATGACGCCTTGCACGGCACCGTCGGCGCCTTGCACCAGGCCGGTGACGGTGCCGATCGTCAACCGAGCACCCGCGGCGAGCGCCGCCCGCATCACGGCGCCGGTGAAGGCGGCGGGGTTTACCTGGGCCGTGGTCTCGGCGGTGCCAAGACGGGCATGCACCGCCGCGTCGCCCGCAAGCCAATCGGGCGCCGCCAACTTGCGGTAGAAGCCCACATCGCGGCGCGCGCTGGTCACGACACCGAGCGTATCGAGGCGGCGGTATCCCCATTCGTCGTCGATCCGCTGAGCAAGCTCGGCGTGCAGGTCGAAGCTGCGCCGTGCCAACGCCTCGGCGGGAGAGCCATCGCACCAGTCGAGGGCCAGGAACCCGCCGACTTGCCCGAGGCCGCGTTGGCGATACCGGTGCGCTCGATCACCACGGCCTCGATGCCGCGCTGGCTGAGGAAGTAGGCGATCGACGTGCCGATCACGCCGCCCCCGCAGATCAACACGCGCATGCGAGCCTCGCGACGGCCGTTCTTGACCGCATAGTGATCGACATAGTGATCGACACGGCTTCTCCAATCGGGCCCGCGAAGCTCAGCCTAGCGCCGCCCCCGTCGCAGTTGCAAAGGCGGGGCCGTCCGCTACAGTCGGCGCCCTTTTGATCCACCGATGGACGGACGCTCATGCTCAGCCGCGAGGAACTGATCGCACTCGTCGAGGACGCCTACTTTCCAATGTCGACAACAAGAACCTGGAGCCTGCGGTCGCCTGCTTCGCGGAGGATGCCGAGCTCCGCATCCAATCGGCGCACGTGAGCCACGTCGGCCACGATCAGATCAGGCGCATGTTCCGCGACTTCATGGGCACGACCAAGATCATCTATCACGGCGATTTCACCCACGTCGTCGACGTGGAGCACCAATGGATCGCCTCGCAGTTCGTCGCCCGCAACGACTATGACGACGGCCGCCATGTGGAGATGCGCAACTGCAACTTCTTCCAGGTCGAAGACGGCCGCTTCAAGCGCGTAACCATCTACATGACCGACGAGAACCCGCTGGTCTGACCGCGGCAATGCCGGGCGGCGCCTTGCGGCGTCCGGCGCTATTCGCCAGACTCGCGGCCCATATCGCGAAGGGAAAGGCATGAGCGCTCGCCCGCAGATCGACCCGCCCTATCTGCTCTTCCTCGGCGACGCGCGGGACGACCTCGCCGCCAAGACCGCGCGCGGGGTGTTCGTCTTTCGGCCGGAGTGGTGCCTCGGCCAGATCAGGCTGCCGAAGGGTGCAACGCCCGCCTCGACCTGCCCGAGATGACGCTCGAGGAGGCGGCGGCCAAGGGCGCAAAAAGCCTCATCGTCGGCGTCGCCAACGCTGGCGGGGTGGTTAGCGAGAGCTGGATCGCCACCCTCGTGGCGGCGTTGGAAGCGGGCCTCGACGTGGCCAGCGGGCTTCATGTGCGCCTGAGCGACCTGCCGGCGGTGCGCGATGCTGCCGAGACGCACGGCCGGCATCTCTTCGACGTGCGCCATCCGTCACAGGAATTCAAGGTGGGGACGGGCGTCCGCAGAGCCGGCAAGCGCCTGCTCACGGTGGGCACCGACGCGTCGGTCGGCAAGATGTACACCACGCTCGCGCTGGAAGCCGAATGGCGCCGGCGCGGCGTCCCATGCGCCTTCCGCGCGACCGGGCAGACCGGCATCTTCGTCGCCGGCCGCGGGGTCTCGGTCGATGCGGTCGTGGCCGACTTCATCTCCGGTGCCACCGAGTGGCTCACGCCCGCGAACGACCCGGATCACTGGGACCTCGTCGAGGGGCAGGGCTCGCTCTTCCACCCCTCCTATGCCGGCGTGACGCTGGGTCTGATCCACGGCGCCCAGCCGGACGCGATCGTGGTCTGCCACGAGCCGACGCGGACCCATATGCGGGGCCTGCCGGACTGGCCGCTTCCCGAGCTCGGCGCCTGTATCGAAGCCGAACTTGCAGGCGGCGCGGCTCACCAATCCTGACGTCGTCTGCGCGGCATCTGCGTCAACACCGAGGCGCTTGAGGCGGCGGAGGCCGAGCGGCTGCTGGAGGAACTCGGCAAGGCCCACGGCCTGCCCTGCGTCGATCCCATCCGCACCGGCGTGAGCCCAATCGCCGACCGCGTGATTTAAGGGTCCGGATCCGTGGGGCGGCGCCTCACCGTGCGCCTCGAAACGTGGCCGCTCAAGGGCGCCTTCCGCATCTCCCGCGGGTCGAAGACGGAGACGCACGTCGTCGTCGCCGAAGTCGCCGACGGCCCCCACACCGGCCGTGGCGAGGCCGTCCCCTATCCCCGCTATGACGAGACACCGGCGCGAACGCGCGCGGAGATCGAGGACGCGCGCGAGGCTGTGGAGGGCGGGCATACCCGCGAAGGCCTGCTGGACGCGCTGCCGGCCGGCGCCGCTCGCAACGCGCTCGACTGCGCGCTCTGGGACCTGGAAGCGAAGCAGGCGGGCCGCCCGGCCTGGGCATTGGCAGGCCTCGATAGGCCAGAGCCCTGCGTCACCGCCGTCACACTCAGCCTCGATACACCCGAGAATATGGGTGAGGCCGCGGCCCGGCACGCGCACCTCCCTCTGCTCAAGCTCAAGGTCACCGGCGAAGGCGACCTCGCGCGCATCCAGGCAGTCCGCGCCAACGCGCCCGATGCGAGGCTGATCGTCGATGCGAACGAAGGCTGGTCGCCGCCGATGCTGGATGAGCTGCTGCCGGCTCTCGCCGCGCTCGGAGTCGAGATGGTGGAACAGCCGCTGCCGGCGGCAGACGATGTGGCGCTCGAAGGCCGCAGCTTCGCGCTCCCGCTCTGTGCCGACGAGAGCTGCCACACACGCGCCGACCTGCCTGGGCTCGCCGGCCGCTACCCCATGGTCAACATCAAGCTGGACAAGACCGGGGGCCTCACGGAGGCGCTCGCGCTCGCGGCCGAAGCGCAGGCCATGGGCTTTCGCATCATGGTGGGCAGCATGGTCGGCACCTCGCTCGCCATGGCGCCGGCGGCCTGCTCGCCGGCTTCGCCGACTACGTCGACCTCGACGGTCCCCTGCTGCTGGCCCGCGACCGCTCGCCTGGGCTCAGCTACGACGGCGCGATGATGTCACCGCCGGAACCCGCGCTCTGGGGGTAAGGCCCGCTTTAGATTCTTTACAAATTGAGACTAGGTAAAGACTGAGATAGTGTTCTCCCGAATTGGACATGCCTGAAAGGACGTTGTCATGCCGCGCGTGAGCGCCAAGCGCCAGATTACGCTGCCCATCGATCAGTGCAGAGAAGTCGGGATCGGGCCGGGGGACGAGTATCGCAGCTTCGTTGCCGATGGCCGTATCACCATCGTGCGAAAGACCGCTGGCGCGGCCAAGGGATTCCTGCGTCATGTAGCCGGCGACCCCGCCGTGGCGACGAAGAGTCCCTGCGAGGACGCGCTGGACGAGTCGAAGCCTTGATCGCCGTCGACACCAGTGTCTTGCTCCGGTATCTGCTGCACGACGATGAGGCCCAGGCAGCGCGGGCGGAGGCTGTTTTCGGTGCTGCCGAGACCGTTTTGATCACAGACGTTGTGCTTGCGGAAACCGTATGGACGCTCTCCGGCCGCAAGTACCGACTGGCCAAGGTCGAACTGGTGGCCGTCCTCGAACGGCTGTTCAGCGAGCCGAATGTCCGTTTCGAGGACGATCAGGCGGTTTGGCGCGCCCTGCAAGCGTACCGAAGCACCGCGCCGGCGGACGAGGTCGGGTCGGCGAAGGGTGCGGGCTTCGCCGATGCGTTGATCGTGTTCAAGGCGCTGCGTGCTGCATCGGACTCTGACGAGACGCTGAACGGCGTCTACACCTTCGATGCGGCTATGGGGCGGCTGCCACACACCGTATCGCTCTGAAAGCAATCCGACGTAGGCTGCGGCCAGCCCGCCGCGCCAATCGGACGGTTCTCGACATCGGCATGGGGAGTCCACCACAAACTTTGCCGCCGGCCTCGCAACTGTGGCGGCGCGTATCGTAGGTGCGGGTCGCTACCATTTCCATTTGCCTGGATCGCGGCCTTGTCTCCCTTCGCTCCGATCTGAAATTCTGCCGGTCGATAGGAGGCTCGGGCGGGACCGGGCCGATGCGGCGAGGGGACGATGGGACGCCTGTTGGAACTCGGGGAGCGGTTGGAGCTGGTCTCCATGGATCCGCACTTCCACGACATCAGCATCTCCCTCTACCGCAGCACCGGAGAGGGCGGCGCGTCGGGATTTCTCGCCCACAGCTACAGCACGAGGGAGGGCGCCGCCGAGCGGCTTGGCTTCGTGATGCGGGCGATGGCGGTCATGGGCGGCATGGGGCCGGCGCCGGGGTCAGTCCGAGCGCCTGGCTTTCGCCTGCGGGGCTCGCGCACAAGGCGGCGGTGAAGCGGCTCTTTCTCGAAGCCTGCAAACGGGCGACGGGGGCCGAGGTTGCGGCGCAGCCCATGCGCGTCTACGACAAGAAGAACGATCTCACGATCGACGCGACAGCCGTCGGCGACGGGCGCTACCGGATCGCGGCCGCAGGCAGCGAGGGCAACGACAAGGCGGCGCAGCGCGTGGACGGCGTGACCAGGGGGTTGATCAAGCTCGCCGAGCTGGAGCCGGGTGCCGAGCCGGGCGAGGTCCGCTTCCCCTGCGGATTTTCCCACGACGAGCTGGTGGGCCTTCTGATCGGTCGGGCGCTCAACGTCCGCGCCGCCATGCGCGAGGCGGAGGCTGCGGCGGCGCGCGGCATCCTCGCCGCGCCGAGCGCGCAACAGCAGACCTGAGGGTCGGGAGCGGAGACCATGACGCAAGTACCCTCCATGACCAGCCGCGAGCGGGTAATGGCCGCGCTCGCCCGCGAGCCGGTGGACCGGACGCCGGTGTGCAACCCGACCTCGGTCGCGACCGTCGAGCTGATGGACCTGGTGGACGCCAACTTCCCGCTCGCCAACCGCGACCCGGCGCTGATGGCGCGGCTCGCCGCCACCGGCTACACCGAATTGGGCTTCGACAGCATCATGCCGGTGTTCCCGATCATCCAGGAATCGTCGGCGCTCGGCTGCAACATGCAGTGGGAGCAGAAGGACAACTGGCCGACCGTGCGCATGCGCGAGCCGATCTGGGAGGACGTGGACGACATCCGCATCCCCAACGACTTCCTCCTGCACCCGGACATGCGCTGCGTGATCGAGGCGATCCGCCTGCTCAGGCGCGAGTTCGGCAACGAAGTGGCGATCATCGGCAAGACCATGGGGCCGTGGACGCTGGGCTATCACTGCTTCGGGGTCGAGCCCTTCCTGCTGATGTCCCTCGACGATCCGGGCAAGACCAAGCTCGCGCTCGACCGCATGAAGGACGCGACCATCCAGTTCGGCATGGCGCAGATAGAGGCCGGCGCCGATGCGCTGACGGTCCCCGATCACGCCACCGGCGACCTGGTGAGCGCGGACTACTACAAGCGCTACCTCAAGGACCTGCACATCGAGTTCGTGGAGCGCCTGCCGGTGCCGCTCATCCTCCATATCTGCGGGCGCACGGTGGACCGCATGGGCTACATCGCCGAGACCGGGATCGCCGCCTTCCACTTCGATTCCAAGACAAGCCGGCGCGAATCGATGGCGGTGATGGACGACCGCGTCTCGCTGGTCGGCAACATCAACAATCCCGAGACGCTGTTCGCCAAGGGGCCGGAGGACGTGCGCAGGGAGGTCTATGCCAATCTCGATGCCGGCGTGCAGGCGGTGGGCCCGGAATGTGCCATCCCGCTGCAGACCTCGGTCGAGAACCTGCGCGAGATTCCGCTGGCGGTGCGCGACTGGCACGCCGAGCACGACCGCCCTCACTGACGCCTCTGACACCCCGTCGCTTCAACCTCAGAGCATCCAATGGCCGAGCTTGCCGACATCGCCAACGCGGTGATCCGCGACGAGATCGAGGAGTTCTCGAGCGGCCCGACGAGATCGAGCGCAACGTCGCGCTGTTTGCCCGCGTGCGCCCCGAGATGCAGGAGATCGCTGCAGCCCTGATCGAGGGCGACAATCACACCGTGAACGCGTTGACCGTCAAGGCGCTGGAGGAGGGCACGGAAGCGCTCGAGATCATGGACGACGGGCTCATCGCCGGCATGGGCATCGTCGGCATCAAGTTCCGCGAGAACTTCATCTTCGTGCCCGAGGTGCTGGCCTGCGCGCGGGCGATGAAGGCGGGCATGGCCCATATCGAGCCGATCTCTCGCGCCGCCGGCGTCGAGCCCATCGGCACCGTCATCATGGGCACGGTCAAGGGCGACCTCCACGACTATCGCAAGAACCTCTGCATCATGATGCTGGGCGGGCGCGGCTTCGAGGTGGTGGACCTCGGCGTGGACACCTCCGAGGACGAGTTCATCGCAGCACTGGAGGAGCACAAGGCGCCGATCATGGGCATGTCGGCGCTGCTGACGACGACGATGCCGAACATGGGAAAGACCATCGAGGCGCTGATCGACGCCGACCTCCGCGACGACGTGTGGTGATGGTGGGGGCGCGACGTGACAGGAGTTCGCCGACGACATGGGCGCCGACGGCTACGGCAAGGACGCGCTCTCCTGTGTGGCGCTCGCCAAGAAGCTCATGGAAGAGCGCGGATAGGCGGCGCCGTTGCCGAAGATCAGCCAGCAGGACTATCAGCAGCGGCTCGACCGGCTCACCGAGATTTATTCGGACATCGTGAGCCACGCCGACGAGCAGGCGACGCAGCGCTGCCCCTACCGCGACGCGCGCGACCGCTGCACCGC
Source organism: Geodia barretti (assembly GCA_030341885.1). NCBI lineage: Eukaryota > Metazoa > Porifera > Demospongiae > Tetractinellida > Geodiidae > Geodia > Geodia barretti. Next base: position 20,912 of record CASHTH010003114.1, read on the forward strand.
CGCCTTCTCCTGCGGCAACCAGATCGCCGCCGTGGAGAAGGGCGAGCCCGCGACCTGCGGCCATGACGGCACCTTCGACTACAGCCTCGCGTGGGAAACCGACCCCGCCACCCGCGAGCGCGCCCGTAAGCGGTCGGTCAAATCAAGCAGAGCGCCGCGGCGCGCCGCGAAGGCGGGAACGCCGCCTGACCGGGCCTGGCACCGTCTCCCACGACGGCAAAACACAGCCGCTCGCCATCGGTATGACGCTCTTCGACTGCGCCGACGAGCTTGCCGTCGAGGTCCCGACATCGTGCCTCCGCAACGGCCGCTGCCACGATGCGTGGTCGAGGTGACCGGCGGCAGAGGATGCGCTTTGCGCAGCGCACCGAGTCGGACGTTTCCTGCGGCCTCCCACCGCCTCGCCGCCGGCGGTGGTCGTAGCGCGACGACATCGATGTCACCTTCGCGCCGCTTCGCCGCCGCCCGCGCATCCTGGTCCGCGCCCATGCCGATGCAGCCGGTGCGCCCGAGACCCTCGACCCTCTTGTCACGCGGCGGGGCGCCGACGTGCTCTACGACGGCCACGTGGTGGACCGCTACCGGGGGCACATGCTCGGGCTCGCGGTCGATCTCGGCACACCACGGTGGTCCTCGACTTCGTCGATCTGGAGACCGGGAAGAGTGTGCACAGCGCCGCCCTTCGAGAACCGCAAGCCTTCGGCGGCAGCGACATCATGCCCGCATCTCCTACGACCGCGATGACAAGGCCGGCGAGCTGCAGAAGGCCGCCGCGAGACCGCCATCAGCCGCGCCATATGGACGGCTGCGCCGGCTCGGGCTGGGCCGCGAGACGATTTACGAGATCGTGGTCGCGCTACCAACCTCCCCACCATGCGCGACATCCTGTTCAAGCGCGACGTGCAGGGAATTGGCAGAAGACGCCCTACAGTCCTCCATCGCGCACGAAGCCTTTCTCGCGGCGAGCGCGCGCCAACACGGCGCTTAACGCAGCTGGCCCGCGCTGGTCTCCGCGCCAACCGCGAGTGCGCGGGTGTACGGCTCCGCTGATCGCGAGCCATGTGTGGGCGGCGATGCCGCGGCTGCACTGGTGGCGCCGCTGGAAGACAGGGGTTCTTCGCGACGCAGCGCGAGACGGTGATGCTCGTGGACATGGGCACCAACAGCGAGTCGTGCTCCAGCACCGGGGCCGCCTGCTCGCCGCCTCCTGCCCGGCGGGGCCCTCTGCGTTCGAGGGCGACTGGTGCGCTTGGATGCAGCCTGCCGACGGCGCCATCGAGACGGTCCGCCTCGGCGCGGACGGCTGCGGCCACTCGAGACCATCGGCGGCAGCGCCACGTGGCCTCTGCGGCTCGCCTGAGCTCGACTGCTGCGATGAGGCTCGACGGGGCGACTGCTCTACCGCCAAGGCGTCTTCGGCCGCGACCGAAGCAGATGGAGATGACAGTGGATGCCGAAGCACGGCATACCTTCTCGACGGAAGACGCCAGCAATCTCGGCCAGGCCAGGCCGCCACGCTCTGCGGCCATGATCCGTCATGCGCGCGCTCGCGTCGATCCCGCAAGGTCGCACGGGCTCTATCTCGCGGGCGGCTTCGCCAACTACGTGAACGTCCGCAACGCACATGCCATCGGCCTGCGGCGCCGTGCAGGAGGAGCGCGTCGTCCAGGCCGGCACTGCGCGGCGCGCGGCGGCGCGCGCGCGATCCTGCTCTCGGCACCGCGCGCGGGTGCTGACGCGAGGTCAGGCCATCGAGCATATCGAGCGCGAGACCACGCCGATTTCTTCGACTCTTCGTCGACGGCTGCAGTTCAAGCCGAGCCATCGCGACTTGTCGGTCGGCCAGCAGGGACCGCCGCTGACTCGACGCGCCGACACCGCGCCGTCTCTCACCGTCATCGGCGAGAACATTCACTGCACGCCGCGTCGCGCTCCGCAAAAAAGAAAGAAAAA
>CASHTH010003115.1:0-27772 GCA_030341885.1 Geodia barretti
ATACAAATGTACTAGTCCATGTTACTTTAGACGCGAGGTTGGCAAAGTCTAACGTCATCGCAAGTTCGACAGTATACTGAACAGAGTCCAGCAAAAATCAAATCACTGTTTACCATCTCCCTCCATCTCTCTCCGCATAACTTACTCTCTCGCTCTCCTTTCAGAGGGTGGCGAGGTGTGTAGCATAGAGAGGCTGTTCTCTAGCATCTGGTGGCAATGGTGGAACTGGCCACCCCAGGAAACTCAGAGCCTGCCATTTCAAGGTCATGTGCGTGTGTGTGTTCTGGAGTAGAGGTATTAAAATGGCAGATTTTGTGTGTTTGCAAGCAGTTTAATCAATTTTTGGTTATTTCACTAAGAGAAGACCATACCTAGATATATACTTTAACCCTCATTGTACATAAGAGTGACGAGCAGGACAAAGCTGCACGTCCGTAGCTCTGCATCTCAAAGGCTGAAGCATTAAAACGTATTCCCTTCGCATACATTTACCGTCAAACAGAAAAACTCGGAGATCTGCACCTACAGCTATCCGGACATCATTCTGGCAGTGAAGCTCAACAGACAGCGGCTGGTAGTGGTATTGAAACAGAACCTCTACATCCACAATATCAGAGACATGAAGGTACGTACACACGTACATGTCTCTGGTGCAGTGAGAGAGGAATTTGTGTGCCATGTCACAAAATTCCTGCTGCATATAGTGTGTATGTCTCAACAACTTGGTAACGGGGTAGAAAGGGCAAGGCAAGGCAAACAAGTCAATTACACCCAGGACGGCTCTTCGGCAGCTCTTTGAGAAGAAGAAGAGCTGCCCTGGGTGGGATTCGAAAAGTGCTCTACCAACTGAGCTACATACCAGGGCAACTCAGCTGGTAGGGGTTCGAATCCACAACACAACACAACCCAAGGCAAACCTCAAACCACTGTGCTATATGGCACTGTGAGTAAGACGTAATTGTATGGACATGTACTGTACTATTATGGTTATGTGGGCTCTGTTTCAGGTGATGCATACAATCAGAGACACGCCCAAGAATCCGGCCGGACTGTGTGCTCTATCAGTGGATAACGATGGAGGCTACCTCGCATATCCTGGAAACAGTCAGGTATGTAATATATACAGTCACTACTGACTGTTCCGAAACCTTTGTTAGTGAAAAGTGTGCAATTCTTTGGAATCCCAATAGTATCTAGTACATTGAATTTCAGTGTTTGTAATAATATTGTGGGTGCTCTAACCTTTGTTGATGCAGAATGGAGAGGTCCAAGTATTCGATGCAATCAATCTTGTAAGTAAACTACGTAACTTTTCCCTCCCTTAATATTGCATTTTGTTCTGTTAAAGTTCTGTCATAATTATTTCGTTTCGTTCTGTTAAAACTCTGTTTCAAAAATTGACTTTATGTTTGTACACAACGTACAAATGTTTCATGTGGCAAAGTGTTGTGTTCTAAGAATTCTGAAAATGAAACTACACTTTTTCCTGGCAAAATAATAACCCAGTCTATGGTACATGCATCACTGACTAACTGACTAAGATATTGATGTGTTTGTGTTGTTCCACACACACAGAAAGCAGTGGCGGCCATCCAGGCCCATGAATCTCCTCTGGCGGCCATTGCCTTCAACAACGGTGGCTCAAGACTAGCAACTGCCTCCACTACTGTGAGGGGACTCTTTACCCACACACACACACACACTCACTACTAGAATGAATGTATTTGCGAGCCAGTGCGAGTGTGTTTGAGGTTTTCATTACTTATTTGACTGACACAACACATACCGTACTGATTTGCATGCGAAAATGGTCTCATTCGCTCACCAAAGATGTGTTGTATTGTGTGTACTGTAATCATATAGTCGGTGCTAAAGACAGGTGTATTATGGTGTGTGATGCAGGGCACGGTGATTAGAGTGTTTGGGATTCCAAGTGGTGACAAACTCTTTGAGTTCAGAAGGGGAATGAAAAGGTGAGTTGTTCTCTCATTCCCTTCACCTATAACCCTCCGTTCTTGCCCCCACCTTCCCTCCCCCTCACACCCTCCCTATGTTCATCCCCTCTCTTTCCTTGACCTGTGTCCCCACCTTCTCTTCCTCCCCCTTCTTCCTCTCCTCCCCCTTCTTCCTCTCCCACCTCCCTCCCTCCCCAGATTTATCCAGATCAATTGTCTGGCATTCAGTAACGAGGACACTTTTCTAGCCACCACCAGCAGTACTGAGACTGTTCACATCTTCAAGCTCACTAGACCCACCCAAGAGCGGTAAGTATGTAATCACACTGCACATACTGTACAACGGAATAATCATGTTTTTGCCTCAAACACACAAGGTGTACATCACTCTAGTGACACCACATGCCTTCTGTTGCAAATGGATGGGCTATTGAGTGCATCATGCGAAATGTTACAAACGCTTCTGAAATCATTATTTTGGTTCACAACTTCCCTTTTCTGCGCCTTTATTAGTCTCATAGGATCAATACTTCGTGTGGATGCAACACGTAGAAGAATTTTGCTATTATGTTTATTATACTTCCTCCACACGTGTGCACAGGGCACCAGAAGAGCAGCAGGGTTGGATGAGCTACATTGGCAAGGCCATTGGGACCACAGCTAGCTACCTGGTCAGTGATGAACATACATGTAATGGAGGGTCAACACACAATGTGTGTGGGTGTTGGTCTCTCTCTCTCACTGCAGGGCTCAGATGCTCTGTCAATGAACAGGGCATTTGCACACATGAAACTGCCCAAAGCTGGTAAGAAAAGTGTATATATACAATAGAGAGGTTATATAGTATATATGTGCGTAAAAGAGTCATTTTCCTCTGTTGAATCTGGTGTTCTTTCTCTTTGGCCTTTGTAGGTGTGCGGAGTGTGTGCGCAGTGACAGTGTGAGTGTACAATATACATAACAGTACACCATAATACACACTCAATACACCGTACTTACACCATTTGACATTATACTGCATGGATTGGTGCCTGTCTCAGTGAGGTATACTGTATAATGGGGGAACTTAATGCTGCGAAACCGATGATTGCTGCAGACGAAAGTCTTCTCTTGCGAAAGTTGCTGCTAAACGGTGTGGCAGAGACAATCTGAGATTCCCTCAGACAGGGAGAGTGTATTGTACGATGTCGTGTGGCATATAGTGTGGAAATACATTTCTAGGCAGAGAGCTGATGGCAAACGAGAAGAATGGAGAATAATACATTTGTGTATTGACCAATACAAAATGCACAAAAAAATTCAAGGAGATTACTTTCTGGATGGTAAAATTAACGAAAGTTTTGAAAGTTAAGCGACAAATTTCCCTGCTATATACACATAATTATGATACACGGCACATTGATGCTATGTAGTGGGTGGTGCGATTTTTCTCCTCAGAATCGACGGAGCTCATCGTATTCTGGTGGCCACGTCTGAGGGGAGGCTGTACGTGGGTGGAATCGACCCCCGAGATGGAGGAGACTGCAAGATCCTCAGAGACTACAGGTTTATATAATACTGAGCTTTTGTGCAATATCGCCCGAATTTTAGCTGAATGATATTGAATGATTTTCGAACCGTTTACCGTAGTACTGGCAGGCAAAGCGGTCCCACCTACATATGTACGTACATATGTTATGTATAAGTCATCTGAACTGCATGTTCTTTGCATTGACAAGTCTCTGCCACACTTGCATAGTCTACTACATGTGACAATGCACATATCACGGAGAGTGGTATATAAATATGTACTTGTGTACTGAGGTTGTGCTCTATGGACTTGCTTGCATTCATTAGCCAAAAACGCATGCGTCAATGACACGCCTCCTTTTTCCCTTCCTCTCCCCCAGCCTCGTAGGGGATCCGGTGGATGAAGAAGATGGAGCAGTGGCATCGGTATGACAGAAACCTCTGTAGTGAACACACCCCTCGTAGGACCTCTCTAGAGGAAACCCTTTCCAAAGAACAGTTCCCCCCTCATAGTTACCCCTCATAGGACCTCTCTAGAGGAAACCCTTTCCAAAGAACAGTTCCCCCCTCGTAGGACCTCTCTAGAGGAAACCCTTTCCAAAGAACAGTTCCCCCTCATAGTTACCCCTCATAGGACCTCTCTAGAGGAAACCCTTTCCAAAGAACAGTTCCCCCCTCGTAGGACCTCTCTAGAGGAAACCCCTTTCCAAAGAACAGTTCCCCCTCATAGTTACCCCTCATAGGACCTCTCTAGAGGAAACCCTTTCCAAAGAACAGTTCTTAGGACCTCTCTAGAGGAAACCCTTTCCAAAGAACAGTTCCCCCCTCATAGTTACCCCTCATAGGACCTCTCTAGAGGAAACCCTTTCCAAAGAACAGTTCCCCCCTCGTAGGACCTCTCTAGAGGAAACCCCTTTCCAAAGAACAGTTACCCCTCATAGGACCTCTCTAGAGGAAACCCTTTCCAAAGAACAGTTCCCCCTCATAGGACCTCTCTAGAGGAAACCCTTTCCAAAGAACAGTTCCCCCCTCATAGTTCCCCCTCATAGACCCTCTAGAGGAAACCCTTTCCAAAGAACAGTTCCCCCCTCATAGTTCCCCCCTCATAGGACCCTCTCTAGAGGAAACCCTTTCCAAAGAACAGTTCCCCCCTCATAGTTCCCCCCTCATAGGACCTCTCTAGAGGAAACCCTGTCCAAAGAACAGTTCTTGCATGTAAATTTAACCCCTGAAAACACGCCTCAATACTACAGGCACTTCTCACTGGTGTTAAGATTAGAAAGGTTCCACTGTATTCTCCTTTCTATATACTCTGTTCTTCTTCCCATATTAGGCATCTGGTGGTTTACAGACATACGCGTCAGTGGCGTCGGGGGCGACTGACCACACCCACCAGGGCTCACCTGACGACAGTAGCAGAGACTCTCACGAACAGAACTCGACAGAGGATGAAAAACCTCCCAGCACCCATACAGTCCACAGCTAGTCACTAGCACACCCCACACATCATCACCACTCCCTCCCTCCCTCCACACGCATGCACCATTCACTGTCATATCGTACCATAATGATAATTGTGGTGGTCCTCTCACAATGCACTCAGCGAGCACATTATCGTCTTATATACATGTTTGTCATATCAGCGTCAATGTGAGAGATATAATTATACTCCAAGACTTGCGCTTATAGAGCATTCAGTATAGCCAACACCTTGCAGAGGTAGGACAGTTCATCTGTGGACCTTCTGATCAGCTATAGGGTGGGAGGAGATGCTTCATCCTTTTAGGTAGGGACAGCTAGCACAATAAAAGGATCAGTCGACTAAGTAGGAAGATGTGCAGAAAGGTAACTATTCCATACTCCATCTTTTGTCTAAACATTAAGTGTGGTTGCCTTGTTTCTTCCTCCACCGGTTTACCTCAATAAAATGCAAAATCATTGACACCCTATTAGAGGTTGGGGGTGGGGGACGGCGAAATACTATAGGTTAAAGAGGGATTGGTGAAGCTAGATAGGGAGAGGTGCAGAAAGACTGAGTACTTCACTATTCCACACTCCAACAATAGTCGAAATAAAGCGAATGGTTGGCTTGTCTCTTCTTGCACTGATGTTCCTTGTTGTTGTTGATTTCCTTTCACATGTACGTATTACACAATGTATAATTATATGCCATGAAGTGATGATCATGTAAGTTTGCTTAAAACAGTGAAAATGTGGCACATATAAGGTATTCCACCCACATACAGCAAGCACAATTAATGGTTTGTCATCCACAATCGAATCGTCAATGTTATGCTGCTAATCCAGAGTTCTTTCTTCGGAGGAGAATGTACAGAGTTCAAGTGGACACAACTGGTCTCGTGTTGAGCCCCACGGGCTTGAGAAGGTTGGTGCTGGCCCATACATTTTGCAGTCTTCTCACTCGCACAGTGAGAACTGCCTCGCCACATCTCTGGTCTCCTACACACTGTCTCAGGCCACACTGCTTCTCAGTCTTCTGCTGTACTGCCTGCACCTGACTCCCGGGGTGTTCCTGCCCCACACTCCCCAGACCCTCTGGCTCTCTCTTCTTCGAGTTGCAGAGACCCGATCTCGCCAGTTGCTCTAGAGCCGTCTTTGCCAAACTCGACACTGCTGGTGCCTGCTTAGCAGCAGGACCTCCTGTTTTATGTATGGGCCTTCCTTATACATGAGGAAACTAATTCCAGCAAAATGTTGCTAGAAATGTATTCAGCAACACCTTGCCAGAATACACAGCAATATTGTACAGTACATGCTATATAGCAGTAAGTTGACTTGTGTGCGATGGCCTTGATATTATAGCAGAGACTATTATTTGACAGCAATATTTCTATATATCATGCTAAGAACAATTATTGTAATCACTGCATTTTGTAGGCTTGGATCATGATTTTTGTTGGTTGGTACAAAGTGGGAAATGAAAAGTGAAGGTTGAGAAACATGATTAGAATCAAGTTCATCGAATAGCTAGTGAAATCAATCAGTCTGAATCAGCAAATCTTCCTGTGGCTCGCTCGCTACGGCCTTACCATTTGCTCCCTCTCCTCCTCCCTCATCCCCCCTCGTCTCCTCCTCCCCCCTCTCCCTCCCCCTCAATGGCTGGAGGTGTGGGTGGATGGATGCTCAGCTGAACCTCAATGGGGAACACTGCGGCCTGCTTCAGGACATTGTAGCACTGTCGGTTGTACACGTACATCCCTCCCACCAGTCTCTCCAGCTGGAACGCCACGTCTTGCACTGTGGAAGACAGGTACTTGTAACCAACGAAACCCAGGACAAAGAACACAACACCCAGACCTTACATTCAGTTGCGTGTGTGTGTGTTCTCTTACACTGGCTTGATAAAATGACCATTTCGTAGAAGTGTTGCATTCAGCGTGGGCACATAAAAAGCTACTGGGGTTTTAAAATTCACATTTCATGTGAGAGAATAAAGAGATGAGCCACGGTCTAAACGGATCAAGAAGTGGAGAGGGAGGGTGGAGTTTTATAAACCCACCTCGCTTGTTGTCCAGAAGCTGTAGTTTCACGAGGACATCCGATCGCAGTTTGACAAACCTCAACTTGGCGGCGTGCCGACACCGAAGGAACATTCGGTACTCGTAGTTCCCGGCCAGAACTCGACCCAGAGGCTGCACAAACGTCTGCAACACACACAGACACCACACGTAATCCCAAATGTGGGAAACTTCTTTAAAATGAGAAAACCTATACCGTAAACCAAGCTAGTAGAGACATGGCACCCATTCTACTATATACTCATGTAACTGCTATTCGAAAGCGGATATTTTTATGGAAACCTTTTTTTATGCACGATTCGCTAAAATTTTTTTGTAATGGAAGTCATACAGTATGTTGTGTAGATAAGCACTGTTTAGAAGACTTACGGCAGCTTCGTACTCCTCATCATCCATCTCTTTCACTTTCAGACAGTACGCCTGGTTGTCCACCATAGGAGAGTGAGACAAGGGAGAAAGGAGGAGTGCTGTAATGTCTGTTTGTAGTAGTGGAGGTGAGTGGCTCTTACCAAGAACTCAAACTTGCTGTCAGAATACTTCTTCAGGGTCAGCTTTGTATCTGGAACTGCCTGGATATACGTACATTGTATGGCAAAGTTCAACAGGAAAATAGTCTCACTGGCTATACATATACATACACACACACACACGCACACATAATGTCACCTGATGAAATGATTGAGACATGAACTACCCACTGTGCATAGCTAGTATATATAGCACACACTATGTGGAAAGTTAGAAAAGTAGGAACAATAAAGTCTTTCACAAGGCAAATGAAAATAAGTACATAGCTACATACTTCTCACATAATTATATATAAGTATATACATACATACACACAGTACTGCTCACCTTCTGAAGGTAAGTGTAGAGGTCTTTCAGCATCTATTAATGGATAAACACACACGTGGATGAGAGAGTCAGAGCACGGGGCAACACTCACGGGGCCAATCTTTGAAGCCAGTTTCTCCCCCTCTTCTCCTATCAGCCTGTGAGGAAAACAGCACATTGACTCAGAATTATCTTTCTGAGGCAGTGGATCCTCTAAAATAGTGCCAAGGAGAACACAACACTATCAACAAAGAGCAAATTGTCATTCTTTTTACACACGGTGAAAGAGTGAAGATGCATCGGAATAGGTGGATGAGTGATTGGATGTGTCTCTACTGACTTGTGGGCATTTCCAAAGTCCACGAAGGCGACGCTGGCACTTTGCTGTGGCTCATACACTCCGATATTGGAGAATGCTGCACCCAGCTCTGGACATACATAGAGATCAGAGAGTACAGGGAGAGAGGAGAAAGAGAAAGTTGGACGCTCATACTACAGAGCTCTATCAACACCTAACAATAAAACATCTTCTGAGCAGTTAGTAACTCAGTGTAACCCCTCTAATCCAGACACCAATGGGACAGTAGAAAGTGTCCATATTTATGACGTGTCCCTTTTCAGGGGTTAAAATTGCATGCAAGAACAGTTGTTAGGGAGAGAAAATGGTGTCCTTAGAGAGGTATCCTCCTTTCACCAAGGGTGTCCTAGAGAGGGGTATCACTTAGAAAGTACCCTCCTTCCACCAGGGGTGTCCTGGAGAGGGGTATCACTTAGAGAAAGGTACCCTCCTTCAACCAGGGGTGTCCTAGAGAGGGGTATCACTTAGAAAGGTACCCTCCTTCCACCAGCGGTGTCCTAGAGAGGGGGTTTCACTTAGAAAGGTATATACCCTCCTTCCACCAGGGGTGTCCTAGAGAGGGGTATCACTTAGAAAGGTACCCTCCTTCCACCAGGGGTGTCCTAGAGAGGGGTATCACTTAGAAAGGTACCCTCCTTCCACCAGGGGTGTCCTAGAGAGGGGTATCACTTAGAAAGGTACCCTCCTTCCACCAGGGGTGTCCTAGAGAGGGGTATCACTTAGAAAGGTACCCTCCTTCCACCAGGGGTGTCCTAGAGAGGGGTATCACTTAGAAAGGTACCCTCCTTCCACCAGGGGTGTCCTAGAGAGGGGTATCACTTAGAAAGGTACCCTCCTTCCACCAGGGGTGTCCTAGAGAGGGGTATCACTTAGAAAGGTACCCTCCTTCCACCAGGGGTGTCCTGGAGAGGGGTATCACTTAGAAAGGTACCCTCCTTCCACCAGGGGTGTCCTGGAGAGGGGTATCACTTAGAAAGGTACCCTCCTTCCACCAGGGGTGTCCTATATAGAGAGGAGTTTTACTGTATACCTTTATGTCCCTCAACCACAGCCTTTAGCGAAGATAGCATCCCTCTTGCCTTCTCTGCAATACCTGTGTAAGAGAGAAAAGGGGAAAACACCTCTCAATAACCGACACAGACACACACACACCTCTGTATACTCTGGCATTGTTCTCGAGATACTGTACTTTCTTCACCAGCTTATCTGTGAGCAAGAGAATTGCTAGAACACAAAACTGCAACACGAGAGGTAGTCAATATCTTGTCCTCCTATCAGTGCACAGTAGTTGATGTGGGCAAGGGGTTAACCGGGCAAGGTGTATGGGTGGCTGACCATTGACCAGAACTGCTCTGCTGAGCCCCAGAGTGTCAGCCGTGCTGTCTTTCATCTTCTCCACCAACCTGTGCTTCACCTTCTTCAGAGCTGGGCACACCCAACACACAGGTAGGAGAAAGAGACACATGCACACCACACACTACATACACATGAAGGTATTAGACCATGTGATGCCAAGAGAAAAAAGATGCGGAGCTCTGGACATATACTTGTTTGTACTAAGGTAGACAGCCTTTTTCTCACTAGCATGCATAATCTACATACGTACAACTTGTGGACTGTCATAAAAACATGCACACATAATTATACTGAAGAAAGGCCTGAGTATTGTGAGGCTATCGACTTCACAGTAGTAGCCGGGAGCAGTGTTCCTACCCATCTCAAACCATCACCTTTAAAAAGAGACGTATGCAGGGGGGGGGGGAATAAAACTATGTGTTTCTACCAACACTTTCCCCATACCCAGTCTATTCAACACGGGGAGAACTTGGCTGTCGCTGTGTATTGTACGTTCCTCACCAATATCAGAGCCTTTGTCCTTGGGAGGTTCGACTCTATTGTATGCGATTGTGATGGAACCCTACAGAACATTACACCAATTATCCCATGACCGAAGTGTGGAGACAGTATGCACAGAAAGTAATGTGTTTCATGTACACGAAATAGGAGTCAAACTCAGGCTTAGTGAGAGCTAGCTACAACAGTGCAAGAAGTTGTTGGTGTTTCAAAACCAGAGTATAATAACTGTGTTTACTTACTTTAGAGGATTGGATCATGTCGGCTGTCTGTTTTCTGGAGAGACCTCTGAGGCTGGCACCGTTCACTGCTACCAGCTCGTCTCCCGGACACAGGGACCCATCCTCATAGGCTGGAGTCCTATGGAACACCTGCAATGAGAGGGGGAGAGAGGGGAGGAGAGAGAGAGAGAGAGAGGCAGTAGCAATGTCCCAGAGGTATCATGGTGCCTCCTGACCTGTACTACGTAGAGCACTGGGCAGAAGGGAGCTCCACCGCCGATACTGATACCTATCATGTTGTTCTTTCCCTTCACGAGGGTCACCGAGCGAGACATGGCTCTTCCTACTAAATGGCGGGGACATTTAAATAAAACGGCAATGTCACAGTAAAACACACGTAGGATACCTTGAAGTTCTCTGTGAGGTGTTATGTCATCGACGGTGAGGGAGTAGGTCGTCCGGGGCGGTGGTTGCTGCCACGACTCCACACGCTGACTTTCCAACGGGGCGGAACTGATCATGAAAAGAGTACGCTCGGTACAGCTCCCCGTCTTATACAAGCCTTCTCTCACCACTTGACTTCCTGGAATTATGCCAAACCCCGAGACACACCACCTGTCAATGCGGATATGCAGGCGAAGTTATTTCTCTAATTAACGCACACCGTAAGTTTAATGTGGGCGGAGCTCAATCGATTGCGTTCGATTGCTCGCTCGCTGCGGAAAAATGGCAGGGAGAAACAGAAAGAGCGTGGCTGCCCTGCCGACTCTAGAGGGTTAGCTAGTATTGCAGTATACTGTTTTACAATGTGGAGACTCTGCCTCCGCAGGCGTGGTGCTGCACGAAGGTTGGTGCGTAAAGGAAAGCGGTGGAGCCTTCCTGGGCAGGACCAACTGGCGGAGACGCTGGTTCCGTCTGCTGCAGAGGAAAGATGCAACCATCTTGCAATACTTCAGGTAAGAACCGCACGTGTACGACTACATAGCTCCCATATAAGCGCATGCGGTAAACGTACTACTAAGCTACTGCTACAACCGAGGCTACAACTCCATTGCAGGAAGGCACTTTGCATGCACTCCCAGTGCAGTCTGGCGGCAGATATAGCTATACCCAGTGCTGCTATATACTCTATTGACTTAGCTATGTAGCTATAGTGTGGTATCAGTAAGTGGCAATGTTCACCCCTGTAGTAGATTCATGTATACACCATTGAGTGCTTTTAGTCTAGAGTGTGAATGAAAAGAGAGGTGGACAGATCTATTCATGGTTGTGTGGGGTGTGGATTTTCCTTGCAGGGGTAAGCGTGATACCCAACCTGCTGGCTCTGTGAAACTGGATGTAACATGTAAGCCTTTCACTGTTGACGCACTTTCTTGCACAATTTTGACCGTCTTGTTGGTGGCAGGGCCTAAGTGTTTCGTGTCTTGGTGGTCTGAACAGTTAAGGCATGTACTATCAACAGCAGTTATATATTAATCTTCCGTAATCATGACTAATTAATAATTGAGGCTTCAGGAACCCAACTCACTGACTAGTGTTTGCAAACTCGTAAAATTTGCAGTAATGTGCAGTAATGGTATACTTTCACTGTTTGCGAAAGGAGTTCTCAATTTGCATTTGGTGTGTGTGTGTGTTTAGACTGTACCAGACAAATGGAGACCAAAGACAAGTCAAGGCCCAATGTGTTTGCAGTTGGTCCTGTGTTTGACGATGGTTCCACCAGAACTTACTACATCAGCTGCCGTAAGTAGAGATTCTCACACCATATACAATGACATTCATGAGGATATTCACTGAATATCTATGTCCAGCAAGACAGAAGGCTGAAATAGCATGTTCCGGGGCATATTCATTTTTGATGAATGCTCTGTGTGGTTTTGAACCCCCTCCTACCACCCAAAGCGTCAACCTTACCCTCCCTTCTTTCTTTCTTCTCCTCCCGCCCTCCCTTTGTCTCTCCATCTCTACATTTCTTCCTCCCCACTCCCCTTCCCTCTCTCATCTCTTCTGTCCATCTCCCCGCCCAGCCTGTCAACAGACTATGCAAGAGTGGATGGCAGTGATAGATGCTGCCATTCAGGGGGTTCCAGAGCAGGCTCATAGACGTAGACAGACAATCTGCCACAAGTTCAGCTCCAGTAGAAAGGTCTGTATTCTGCACTAAAACAAATGCAACTTAGTTTAGAGAGCAGGTGAGAGAAAGTGCTCTGTAACCATCATCTCATCCTGAATCTGTCTGGACCATAGATTTACACTGAAAGATGCAGTACATTGAAAATAGGTTTCTATAGGTTTTCACTGGCTATTGGAAAGTTGAACCCCTCTCTCCAAGGACACCTGTACCTCTCTTATAATATAAGACACGTTTTCTTTCTTCTTAACAGCTATTGCGAATGCTGCAAAAAGGTTAATTAATATAGACACTTTCTTGATGGCAAGATTACAGTCGTTCCATAAACTCAACATGCAATTACTCCATGTGACTCTATATAATTATTATGAATAGGTCCAAGGTGGGTCTGAGACTCTGCCACGCCAGACCTCAGCATACCTCCAGAGAGAGGAGTCACTGGGGAGCTCTCTTGGAGTCGAGGCCCTCACTCTCTCCTCCTCCCGACCTCCGGACAACGACGGGGCCACCTTCGACCCTTCCGAGTATGCCCCTCCAATTAGTTAGGAAAAAGTTTGCTGGACCGGACGTTTTTAGTTTGGTGTTTCAGCACCTCTATAATATATATATAGGCATGCAATAAACTGGTTACCTTCGATGTATTTGGGACATGTATCAATTCTGTGTGTATAGAATCCACCATGAGGACCTCAGTGATGAGGAGCTACTGGAAGACTTGGAAGATGAGGTAAACTCTCACTCTATCCATTGACTTTAGGGTGCCGGTTTGTAGGCATGGAGTTTTGTGTTCTGAAGGCAATAAATACTCAGGTTTTAAAACGCATGGCAAGCTATAAGTGGCAGTTATAATAAAGTGGTAATAGCACCCTAGAAACGATTTCCAAGCCTGCAAGATGCTACATACAGGAGGGCTTAACTGACAGCTAGTAAGACAGACATTATGTACAGAGAGTCAGACGATGTTTGTATTGACTTGGTAGATGGAGAGTGGGGATGAAGAGGGAGGAGAGGGAGAGGAGTTGGGGGCAGGAGAGAGACGGAGGGCGAGGCACGAGGCGGCCACTCCTGATTCTCACCTCAGTCCAGACGCCAGACTCAGACTCTATGAGAACCAGAGGTGGAGGATGGAGGTACACTAGCGCCTGTTACGTATAATATATAATACAAACATCCTTCAAGGCTTTAGCTGAATCAGGAACGGATAGGGCCTCCTTTTTAACCTCCTGGTTATTAAAAGTAAGAGCGATAGATTTCTGTTGCAATCCCCGTACATACGTATATATGCCTTGCCTTTCTACCTGGCGATAGCTCATTGTTGACACATACATATCCACCTTTCCCAACAGCAACTGTTTGCCATTTTCCCTCAAAACACAACGGCCGAGTACCGACACACACGATTGTTACTTTAAACTTGGTGGATTCGTGAAATTTTACTTTCACAAACGTTTTAATGTACAAGTCAGAGAGAGAGAATGTATTATGAACATATTTATGCATGCACGCAGCACTGGTCGGAGCTGTGTCGGATGGCCAAGACAGCCAAATGGAAGAAGGTGGACACACACGATGGAGTGACGCTGGCCAGGAGCAAGTTTGGTCGAGGTACTCGCGGTCACGCGGTTATCAAAGTGGAGGGAGTGCTGGCTGCTGACCCAGCCACAGTCTATCAGTTCCTGCAGCTGACTACCAGAGAGGGGGGAAAGGTGAGCACGGAGCAAGTTAGACATTGGCTGTGTTAACTGCCGTACACTGTGACTGTGACTGTCAACATTTGGCAAACATGGAACATGCAATACACAATAATAATTTGATAATTTGGGTATGCTGCTTTAATAATGGTGACATACAATAATAAAGCATGTTGTACTCACATACGAGTGGATCTGCAATGTTCGTAGCTCCATCTCCATTGATGGGTACTAGTAATATCTTCAACATCACAGTATTGTAGGGGTTTTATATGTGTGTACAGCTGGATTATATCTTCAGAAACGAGCTGCTCCTGGACGCCATAGAAGGTACGTGTATACTTGGTCTCTGCTCTTCATGCTATATACAGCAAGTCGTTGACACTGTCTTCTCCCACCTAAAAATGTAACTTCTTTCTCCCCTAGCTTTTCTAGCACGTTGCAGGGCCTATCATACCCATATATATGTAAAAACAAAAAAAAGCTTACACGTGCATTTCCAACATCTCACCTCCCGACTGTTCTATTCACAGAGGAGCCAAAGGCGAGTCTCATCTACAACCAGTTTCATCCGCCATTACCACGCATCTCCCGGAGAGATCTGGTGGCTCTGAAGATGTGGGTTCCCCAGTTTCTCACTCAGAGCAAAGAGTCAGGTCAGCAGGGAGTGGAGCTAGTCAGTTGGGTTTTTTGCTCGATGAACGATTGAGTGGTCAAAAGAAAAGCCTGGCGGCAGGCTTGTCATGTCAGCAGGATACTACCACTATCGTTGCATGCTCGGTTCAGCTATTACAGAGCATCGGTTGTGTAATATGCACAGACAAAGATTGCAGCTGATAATAATTTAGCTATAATGCATACTCATTATTAGTTTGGGGTGCAATTTTAGTATTTGGGCAAGATTGTTTTACTGTATAGCAGTGTGCTTCTGGTAGGATTGTCAGCAATCTTTATGCTGCAGGATTTGTGATGGTCTCTATTGATCACCCAAATGCCCCTGAGCCCCAGAAGGTAGGTATGACTTATTAGGTGTGGATCAATGAACTGTTGATGTGTCATACAGGATTCTCGAAGGATGCACATTGGTCCATCTGGTATCATTCTATCACCATATCCTGGACCAGGTCACCTACACACACACACACACACACACACACACACATTAATTACTTATCATGCTGCCACTCATGTATGGAATCTACCAGCTGCTCTGCTTGGCCCTGGAAAAATTATTACTAGACACCCTGGTCTTCTCATAACTGTTTCCCTAAAAACCCATCTAAATCCCAAAACAGTTTTGCCTCTCCAGACCCCATGTTGAGGGGGTGGGGCCAACGCACAGTCGTGGGGACCCTGCTTTCACTGAGCATCAGCTTTTAGCAATACAAACTGCCAAATATAAGGGATTCTCTACTCACACACATTTTCATCATCTTCACTATATTATTCTCCTCTATCCCAATCGCAGATGGGGCAGTCCACACCCAGGCAGTGATTCTCATGCAGCTGGCCTTCTTTGGAGCTCTCCACAGAATGCTCAAGGGAGCCTACAACTCTGGTTAGCTCTCGTATACTTGAGTCTTGTATAACTATACCCTGAAAACCTCTATGTGGTAGTGGGACCCATTTGAGGGAGAAGCCGCCATTTTCACAAAACGTTTACCTTAGTGTAAAATGAGCCCATTTCAAGAAAATTTCACGCTTGCAGAAAATGCTGAAAGTCCTCTAAAGTCAACACTTTCCACTACTGTGCATACAGTCCCCTGGGATGATTTATGGGTGGATATAATTATATTGAGTGTTTCTATTGGGGTGTTGCAGGTCTGCTGAAGCTGGGTCTGAGGTCTACCTTCACACACATCTCAGAGCAACTGCAGAGATTTGTGGAACTTGTCAACATGTAGCCTCACTCTGTAGTCATAATATAGACAGAATTACTATATAGACACCCTGGTCTTCTCATAACTGTTTTGTAAACACCCTAGATGTCTATCTAAATCCCAAAACAGTTTTAGTCTCGAAAGCTCGCTCCCGCTCGCCAATAAAAGAAAAGTCCGCTCAAACGAAGGACTAGGTTGGCTCGCTCAATAATAGACGTGACGGCTGGTCACGTGAAGGTGACTTCCAACTTTTCTACGCTCTCCAGTTTTTTGTGGTTAGTCCAGCGTCGAGTCGCAGTATCCGTAGAGCCACCACCAAACATGTCAGGTTAGCCCCCACCGCGACTTGTATACATGTACTACGTTAACCCTGCTGCCCTCTCTGAAAGTCTGGCGCAGCCCTTACACGAGAAGTGTATGTGGGTGTGTTTGTGTTAGAACAGTACACGGGAGGGCTCACCACGGTACTGTATATACAACCTGTGTCCTCTCCTCTGCTACAGGGACAGTGACGGACCATCAACGCAGTCTGTACTATGCTATTGAACAAATCAATGCTGAGATTGCCTTTGTACCGCACAAGGTGACTTCCAACTTTTCTACGCTCTCCAGTTTTTCAGCCTTGGACTTGCGCTTAGCAGCACACGTAGATGATGCCCATCGGCAGGTGGGAATCCGGGTTAAGGACCTCTTCACAGTTGAAGCTGTAGATGCGGGCACTTCCGTGTTGGAGTTCATCGCCCACAGTAGGAAGAAGATCTGGCCACCCTTCAATCCGTCCAACACCAAACGCAAGGAAACAGATATAATGGTCACACTATGCAGAGAAATTTTTGTGCCGCTATGTCGTGAAGTCCTCCTGGAAAGCAGGTACACCACTCGGATTTGCCAGATACCTGAGCTACAGGTTGGTGACCTTGGCCTGGGGTCTGTGGATACTTGGCATGGAACCCCGGATGCAAGACTCAGGGGAATGGAGGTTGTCTGGCGGAAAGACTCGGGGGAAATCAGTGAACTCGTTGAGGAAATTGTCAGTGACAACGAAGGGACTAGTACTGCGGTGGAGGGAAAGGTGCTGTCCAAGGAGGTAAACCTGCCCCAAGCAATTAGTACGTGCGTCGTGGCTTCCTTCACTGCAAAAGCACGCCACCCTGAGCACAAAGCACTTGTACCAACAGTGCTTATTGACGAGAAACAGTTTCGTGTCTGCCTGTATGATTGCGACAAAGATGTTTTACTGATCTCCACAAGCAAACTCCTAGCCACAAAAGGAGAATTATCAAGGAGTGGCATGTCGTTACTCTGGTTGGTAATAAACCACAGGTAAGCTCCTCCAACTACACCCTACACTGTACCAGTGAGTACCTACGTGTAAATACCTGCTGTAGTGCAACTTAAGGGTACGTTCTTTCTCATGTGTCTGTTCAGACACTTTCTGCAGGACCTCCCTACTACCCTCAACAAGTATCCTGCCCTGATAAAATCCCGCCTGGAAGCGTATGGCACACTCGACAAGTTCACTGCTCTGAGAAGCAATTCAGTGAATTGGAACGTTGTACAGCAGAAATGGACTGTTGAGTCCAGTCACTTACCCGTCGGTTTTTTATCCTCACCTCCAAAACGCCAAAAGAAAGACAGTTGATGGTGGACGAGAGACATCCTGTAGTGCCTGTGTGGTGGATCAGGCTCCCCTTGACTCAGGCTTCTTGTACAATTACATCTGTCTACAGTCTATACAGTCTGTGTATTCTTGTATATACTGTGGAAGTCTTCATCATTATTTCTGATAAGTCTATGATCATACTCCTCAGCAACCTGCGACGCGCAAGCAACTTAGACTTGGAGCTCTGACAGCCTGTCACCAGAGTTTTCATACCGTCCAATGGACAAGAGTTCTTTCGCTCTAGATGCGTATATCAAGGGGGGGTTGTGTAGAATGTTGATTTGCCACGGTTACCATTTGCCTATGTTGCCTCTTTTTTAGCTAATGTCCTGGCTTTGCAGCTGCTCTGCTTGGTTCTGGAAAATTATTACTAGACACCCTGGTCTTCTCATAATTGTTTGCCTAAAAACCCTAGATGCCCAAAACAGTTTTGCCTATCCCTATACTAGTCACCCCAGTGGTGAAGGGGTGGGGGCCAACCCACAGTACACACTCACACACACACACACACACACACACACACACACGCAAGGAGCAAGGCTGAAGAAAGAAGTGAAGAATAGCAAGTCAATAGCTCACTCTGTAGTCATATAGACACCCTTTATAGTATACGCAGTGTCCAACTTCATATAGTATCAATCCTATTTTACACACAGGTGCTCAGCTTAATGTGGTCTATTAATGCAAGATGGTGCTATTTACTCACTGTGGTCTTTTTGTCAGCAGTGTGTAACCCTAGCCTGTGGTGTGGTCTATAAAAAGAACTAGTGTTCGTCTACACTATATACATCTAGTAGTCTTTCTCTGGGAGCTGTGGTGGTGACATCATAGGCTGTGGTCGTGCAGCGTAGGGCATGTAGTCCCTGGGTGGTAGCTGTCCCGTCTGCTGCTGTTGTGAACTCCCTGGAACCACACCCTCTCCTGCCCTTTCACTGGGGGAACAACCATGCATGCAATAACTTTAGCGACAAAGAAGCGATGTACATTGTGGTACATGTATGGATGGCATTCAGAAAACATTCTCCTAGTGTATTAAGGTATGAAGTCAGCCTCACCTAGAGAAAATGCCCCAGACTTTGTCTATCGGTGTGTGAAAGTTTTCCCCACCAGAAAGTATGCTGGTTTAGTAGCTCTACAGTTCATCTCCCATTATGGAAGAATGGGCCAAAAAGTAATCTACCCTATTAACAGCTATCCATGCTAGCACTTATATACATACATGCTTATATTACCCCTCGTTTAATAGCTTACTCAGTGGTGGAAGCTGGTCCTATCATGCCAGTCACAAACTGCACTGGGAACCACCCGGTCCTGTGTTTGTGGAGCCATTCACAGTAACTGGGAGATAATGGAGCAACTCACACTCCCGTGCGAAAGTTTTTCCCAAGCAGCCAGCCATTTTGTTGGCTGTTCTCATCAGCCTCTATCAAGTCGCCCTGTGGTTCAGATATACAGTATGGCAATTTCTGATCGTTGTTCCTATGAATAATATACCATCTTGAGCTCAAGCTGGCTTGAATCCGTAGGTTTGTGAGGATGAATAGCTTTGACCCTGCAGTTTTGGATAGGAAATGGAGTCAAAGCAACACATGTGTAAAGCGAACAGCTTTGTAGGTTTTAGACACTTGTACTTACTTCACCATCGTGGACTCTACTTCCATAGGTGCTGTAGAGTTTAGGGATAATGCTGTTGTAAACAAATGTGTGTGAGGGAAGCTCTACCTTTATCTTCACCAATATCTGGCACATCATCATGGGAAGAGGGAGGGAAGGCACGTGGAGAGCGGGGATCCTGGGAACGGCAGAAAGAGAGGGAGAAGAGGGCAGGCAAAGAGAAGCAGAGGAAGAAGTAAGAGAATTGGAAATAGGAAGGTGATGAATTGTGGAAAACCTCACTATAAGCAGAGCAGCACTCTCCTCAGGTAACTCATTTGGGGTGGAAGTGAGTGTCCTCAACCCATTCAGTCTTGCCGACAACTCCTCATGAGACTGACACACAGAGAAAATTTTCAGAATACAACATAGGTTTATTTAGGATAAGTGTGTGAGTTCATGCTGTTAATACTCACTGTAGCGTTGTAAGCAACTTCATTTCTGATGACACTGGTGAGATGGTCAAGCACAAAGCAATACATCCTCCTCTCCTCCAGAAGTGCCTGTATGAGATACAAAAGCCAGCCCTTACAAACAATTATCAGACTGTAGAGAGTTTGTAATGATGATTTTGGAAGGGTAATGTTATGTGCTGGCTGATAATTATTAGCTAGAGTTGATGTTCAGGTTTGTGGACCTTTCTGAGTCCCTCCACTCGTGTCTGGTGCAGACATTCCGTTTGGTCACTCTCAATCTGTTTCAGCTGTAGAGAAATGGTCGTTAGCTTCTCAACACACTCTCCAGGAAATCTCTCTCAAGCCGAGAGGGAACAGAGGGGTCTCTGACCTGGGCTAGTTTCTCATGTTGAGCGTTGGTCTTCTTTTTCAGGGACCGGATTTGGTCTCTTGTTTTACTCAGTGACTATGTACAATAGGCAACAGAGGTTCACCATAGTTAAAGGGAATCCTCTTTTACTTACCGATTCTCTCTTCCCATTCTCCTGTCTGTAGGTCTTGTGCATATCCTGGAAATTGTAGGGAATGCATCAGAGGTTTATCATATAGTTTTATACAAAGAGCTACCATTAGGGTTTTCTCTTCAGCATCCAACTTTGTCTCCAGGGGTACAATGAAGTCAGTGTTCATTGAGTGCATCTACACAGTATAGCAGCAGGGTCACTGGGTATAATTATTGGTAGATTACATTTTTGGACTTACAAGGCCCCTGAACTGGTTCTGTACGTGGTTGTAACCTATCACCAGATCTTCTGCAGCGTCTCCTGTGTTCGAACCGTTGACAGTGAGAGTCGCATACATTATTATAATGGAGACGGCCCAGTGCAGAGAATGTTTTTAACTAGCCTCACCGAGCTTTCTGACACCGCCCGGAAGATTGGCTGCCTTGCTAGCGATGGAACCCAAGACTCCGTGAAACTGCCGCGAGGCCTGCTCTAGTCCTGAAATATACAAAGAGGGGAGACAGAACGCTTGTACATTGCTTTAGTAGCAAAATCCCTCGCCTTGCATGGCCTTGTAGTAAGTCTTGGCTGCAGTTGCAAGTCTGTGCAGATCAGCAGACAACTCTTCGTTGTTCTGTAGAGAAAGAGTATCTGTGTGTTTTATATGGTTAGCACCGTAGCTCACTCTGAATGTAGTGTCCGCCAGTCGGTGCGTCTTTACAGAACTCTCCTCCATTTCCAAACCTTTACTGTTTACTTATGCAGACCAGCCCCTCCCCTCTTTACTACGCATGCGCGCCACCAACACGCACAGCAGCCTAGCCAGCCTCTACTACTATCTCCATTTAATGCACACCCCACTTACACGTATATACGCACGTGTCTGAGTGCCGAGAGAGGATGCCTACAGAGGAAGAGAAGACGGTCAACGAGGAGGAGGAGGAGGAGGAGGAGGAAGAGGAAGAAGAGGAGAGCGAAGAGGAAGAAGAGAGCGGGGAGGAGGAAGACGAAGAGAGTGATTCTGCGTATGATGATCCTCCAGACTATGTGGACACTGTCACTGACGAAGGCAAGTCATATGTTTCGAGGACAGGCCTTTCAGTTATTCTTCTACCTCTGTGCTCGTAATAGATCAATCCCACTAGGTTCATAATCATCACTGGCCAGCTCCCATAGTACAGTATAATGAGATGGGGTTAGCCCATTATCTAACAGGGCGTCGAACACACCTCTAATGTAGTACGGTGTACTCCTCACAGAATTGCTGGGAGACCTCCTGAAACAGAAACCAAAGGTGGAAGAAGGTGTGGACAACATTATAGTGGTTGACAATGCCCCAAAGGTTAGTCTCTCTCCAAACTTTCGTCTTTTCCCCCAAATATTTGTCTAGTCCCCTATCTCACTCCTCCCCTCCCTCCCTCCCCCGGCCTCTTTCTTGATACAGGTGGGTCCTGACCGGATGCAGAAACTGCAGAATGTTTTGGAGAAGATTTTTAGCAGATTTGGTACCATTGTCAGGAGATACTATCCCGTGGACGAGGCCACTCAGATGTTTAAAGGGTATGGCATTAATTTTGTTTGTACGTATGTATGTATGTATGTATGTATGTGAAGTTGCAGAAATTTTTAGTCCACTATGACTCTGCATTATTTTTTGGGTCTTTTTGTTACTCACACATTCTTTTATTCTCCTCCTCAACCTCCTCAACCTCCGCAACCTCCCAGCTACTTCTTCCTGGAGTTCTCCACGAGGGAAGGGGCAGAGACAGCTGTGGCCACTGGTAATGGCTACCGACTGGACAAGGCCCACGTCTTTGCCATCAACTTCTTCTCCGACTTTGACAAGTCAGTTTCAGCCACAGAGAGTGTTGTCAGTTGCCCAATTACACACTTATACTGCCTTTGTTATGTACTCACTAGCCAATTATGTATGTATTATACTGCGTGTAGATATTTACGCACAAAGTCTGCGAATTGACTCCCAAATTATGTATGTACGTACGTAATTATACAGGTACAGAAATCTGCCTGAAAAGTGGGAAGTACCTCAAAAGAGAGAGTTTGAAGACAAAGTGAGTGACTTTCCTGAAAATTGTGTCTCTGTCACACGATTATGTTCCCCTTCACAATTTCAACTGCCCTGTGCATTCTAAGGCCTTTCAATATTGTGCTACACACTACCGTAACTTTTAGGACTGAACTGTAAAGGCTCGGAGTTTACCTTCCCTTTTCTCTCCTTATAAGTATCACAAAATTCACACAAATTCCTGTGGCTTGCCTGCCCTTTCCTTTGTTTTTAAAATTGTTTTCTGTGTTCATATTACCTTCTTTGCCTGCTAGTGCCAGTTCTTGTGTTGGTGCCAGTGCTCCTACTTCTAGTTCTGTTCTACAAACATGCTTTTGGTCTCTCTCCTCTGTGTGTGTGTGTGTGTGTGTGTGTAGGGTAACCTGAGGTCGTGGCTACTCAACAAGAGCTGTTTCGATCAGTTCTCGGTCATCTACGGGACGGGAGAGACGGCCTACGTAGCCATCTGCGAGAACAACAAAAAGGAACCGAAAGTTGTCAAAGAGAGAAAAGTATGGAAACACCACGACACTGTAGTTATGCGCAAGCCTTTCTTCTGGTTTGAATCCCACCCCAGGACGGCTTTTCCTGGAAAAAAGAGTTGCCCTGGGTGTTGTCATGCTGTTTGCGTTTGCTTGCTGTTTGCATAACGTATGGCCCAGTGATGTGGCTGAAACTGCGTGGCACTGACGAGAGCTTTGAAAATTCTTAGAAGTACATATACAGTGTGTATGTATGTAGAGTAAGCTGTGAAAATGAAGGAATGAAGCAGAGTGTATTGAGGTTCATAGTTTACTCGACCAATAACCGTGCATGCACTATGCGGTTTTCCTACTGAATGTTTGTGCATAATATTCCTGTTTTTGTTTGGCTGAATCAACGAAAACTATCTCCGCTAAAAAGTATGGTTGTTTGCAGCAGTTCTTTTGTTGTTTCAAAAACATTGTGTTCGTGAAACTTCAACACCTGCTGATCTCGGTCATTTTACCACAGTTACGAAGTACGCTATTATCTGTGTTAACCCCTTTAGAACTGGACTGACACGTACGTGAGGTGGTCCCCGCGAGGAACCTACCTGGCCACCTTCCACAGACAGGGTGTAGCTCTTTGGGGCGGTCCCGAGTTCGAGAGGCTGGCCCGGTTCAGCCACAACGGAGTCCAGCTCATTGACTTCTCACCTTGTGAAAGGTCACCACCGCCTCCCCTCCCCTTCATACACCCTGTGTACACCCTGAACCCATTATGTATGTAGTGTCCCGATGACATAATCATTTGTCCCGATGACATAATCATTGGTATGGATAGTGAATGCATGTGGAGGTTGTCAGACTCTGAGAGATGAAGCAAAGCATAGTCCCGTGCAAGGCACATGTATATATATGTATAATAATATGTATAAGAAGAGTACTACTATTCATGTTTAAGCCTATCAGTCTGTTGCATCCTCATAACCATTCCTGTGTGTTTATTTGTTAAACCACGTGGACTTAGTGCTCTGCTATGTGACTCGGGTTTCATAATTCCACGTTTTCCCTCCCTTTCTCACTCACTCTCCCCTCTCTCTTCTTCCTCCCCCTTCTCCCCCTCCCCTCCCCTCCCCTGTGCAGGTATATGGTGACGTTCAGTGACATAGTGGACGACCCAGACACTTCTCAGAACATCATAGTGTGGGAGATCAGGACTGGGAAGAAGAAACGCTCCTTCCAGCGAGGGAACGCCGAGGACTGGCCCATTCTCAAGTACATATATAGCTACATCTACGATGTACATACTAATCGAGCAAATGAGGATTGCACTTGTTGATGCTGTGTGGTAAAAATCGTCGCTACCTGCAAAAATTGCAAGATGAGCGTATTGTATCTTCATACCCCAAAAGAGCAGCAAAAATGGTCCATGTGCTGTGTGTGGTGTTGATGTGCAGGTGGAACAAAGATGGAGAGTACTTTGCCAGAATGTCAGACGGCCTCATCGGTGTCTATCAGACTCCAGTCAGTTGCCCTGTGTTCCTTTAATACTTCTGCTCTAGATTTCACCTCGTTCTCTCTCAGTCATTTGGTCTACTGGACAAGAAATCCATAGTTGTGAAGGAAGTCAAGTGAGTCTGTCTACACAAACCACAACTTCTGAACGCTACCACCCTTCCCTTTCTCTCCTTCCCCCTTCCTCTCTCTCCTTTCTTCCATCCCAATCTTCTCTCCTTGCTCCCTCCCTCCCTGCTCCACCCAGGGACTTGTCGTGGTGTCCCACAGAGAACCACTTTGCCTACTGGGTCCCTGAGACCACTGACCTCCCTGCCAAGATAACAGTCATGGAGATACCGTCCAGGAATATCCTCAGTACCAAGAGCAAGATGTTGGTGAAAGAGGTAAGATGGGTGTAGAAGACAGGGTCAAACTTGAAGAAGTCATTTAGGTTTAGGTGATTTAGTTGCTGATTTGAAGGGGGAAGATGGCTCTATGTGTATGTGGGTGAGTGGAGGGGCAGTGCGAAGTGTAGCTGTGCACGTGCCAACATTAGTGTAAGTACGGATCCCCTCACTTTAATGCTGCTACACACTGGTGTTGAAGTTGATGGAATGTGTGAATCTGTCATACTCCAGTTCCTGTATGCCTGTAGCTCGAGCGTGAACTATTACTAAATTCTCTAAACACCCTCATCTCCTCGTCTCGTCTTGGACATGCTACTGGGCCCGTGGGGAGTAGGGGGATGTTCACTATCGTGGTGGGTTGTCTGGGTCGTGTTGTGGATCGTTACCTTAGGGAAACTCGCTAGTCTCACAACCGGAACATGGCAGTGGTTGAGTCAGGCCACCCAAGCTTCCATGTCTACTCTACTGGAACCTTGTGTAGACTGACACCTTGTTATAATGACTATACTTGTGGAACCACTATTAAATGTTAGATTTTATACCACTCGCCAATGAACTGCTGTGAATTGACGGTGTCCTGCTTGATTTATTCAATGTGCAGAGAACTCCTAACTCCCACCACATCACCATTAACTAAAACTCTTTACATTTTGCGACTGTATCTATCTGTAAGACAGTCCTGCTTGTGATAACACGTCACCCTGTCCGTCTTCCTCCTCTCAGTGTAAGCTCCACTGGCACAAGGGAGGAGACTACTTATGTGTGAAGGTTGACCACTACCTCACCAAGAGCAAAAAGGTGAGGCACCAAAAAATTTGTGATAAAGACGTTCTAAAACTTTCCCACTCAAACGTTTCCTACTACCTAAGAGTATTTTCTCCTGAACTTGATTGATGTGGTGCAGAAGTCATTCCCCCCCCCCATCCCCTCTTTCTTTTAGCAACTCTGCTACAGTTTTGAGATATTTCACATGAGAGAGCCTCAAATTCCAGTTGACACTCTTGAAATGAAAGGTCTGTACGTATAATGTAAACAAAGAATGTGTGTACTGTTGAATGTTCCCATGTGCAGATTTAGTTTGTGTAATTTTCTTGTAGGATGTTTAGAATTCCGATGATTAGCACTACCACAAAGCTTTTCAGAAACTTCGTATTCATGCTCAGAGTGTTCATGTAATGCCAATGTCTTTAAAACGACTTGCAATTATAAGAGGCCCCCCTTCCCTAGGTGTCTCATTATAAAATCCTCACTGTGCTCAGACTGTTAATCATTGTCTAATTCATCACACAGAGCCCATCCTGGCCTTTGCGCTGGAGCCCACGGGGTCAAATTTTGCCATCATCCACGGGGAGCCACCGATCCGTGTGTCTGCCAGTTTCTACAAGATCAATGACAAGGGAGCCGCCATCACCAAACTCAGTGAGTCCTTTCTCTTCGCTCGGGTGTGTCCGAGTGAGCTGTCGTTAGGAACCAGGTGTCACTACATTTTTTTCCACGTGAGGGTGTGCTTTTTGATTGCTAGGAGTTTTTCGTTACCAAGGGAGCATCAGACCTTGAGTTACTGCTAACTCGCTTTCTTCTCCCGTACTTATGTTTCTTCGCCAGAGACTCTGGAGCGGAGAGAAGTCAACCACATATTCTGGTCTCCCACCGGGCAGTTTGTGGTGCTTGCTGGAATGAAAGGGTTAGTTAGTTGGTGGGAACCTGGTTCAATATGAACAATCACTGAAACATCTCGAGATATTTGTCAGTAATATTGCTACTACGACACGATTAGCTCTGACTTATTGATAGACTACGTAGTAATGAGCCTCTACAGTATACATGTGTAATTATATTCCTTTCCCTGTACATGATATGTGTGTAGGCCAATGAATGGGACACTGGAGTTCATAGACACCGGAGACATTGCCATGTCTAATGTAGTAGAACACGGTGGAATGACTGACGTGGAGTGGGATCCTACTGGTAGATATGTCACCACTGCCATCAGCTACTGGTCTCAGAAGGTAGGGAGAGAGAAGTGGGCGGTGTTTATACTTGTGGAGAAGCTCCAATTTTCTAACTTTTCGAATGTTTGTGCCGTAAGGAGTGTGTGGCGTCCAACCAACCAGTACATGCAATTCGGACCCTATTGAATATTTTATTCCCTCGTCCGTTCCTCCTTCCATCCCTGCCTGCCTTTCCAGATGGACACAGGGTTCATAGTGTGGTCATTCCAAGGAAACGTCCTCTACAGGAACCCAGTCCAAATGGAGAAGTTTTGCCAGCTGCTCTGGAGGCCACGCCCACCCTCCCCCCTCTCTAAAGATGATCTACAGGTAATCACAATCACAGGCAGAGTTGTTTCGATCGTGTTTAATCTTTGAAGTGCATGAAAAACGTGCAAGAGCCTATGTCGGTATAACAGGCCTTTACTTTGTAAATTTCTCTCTCTCTTTCCCCACTTCTGTCCATCCCATTTTTCCTTGCTCGGTGTCCGTCTATCCATCTGCTTGTTATACAGACCATCAAGAAAGAGATGAAGAAGTACCAGATGGTGTTTGAGCAGGAGGATCGCAGCATCAGGTCCAAGGCCTCAAAGGTGAGACAAATCAGCGTTCCACCATCGTCGGCTGTCCATCTCCCTCGTGTGTCGAGGAATCATTCTTTCTACGCTGATCAGAAAGAGTTTTGTGGTAGATTGTTCGGAGCAGCACGTTTATATCTCCCATGAATTTCTTGTGGACTTATGGCACGTAGTCATTATGTCATCTGTTTTCCTGTACAGTCTTTGGCTTATGTGAAACTGGTCTATTGCCATTATGTCATCAGGAACTGTTGGAGAAGAGGACCAAGCTCATGAAAGAGCATTCAGAGTATCGCAAGAGGAGAGAGGATCTGATGCGAGACAGAAAACGTATCTTTCTGGAAGGTAGGGAACAGTGTACATTGACGCTACACGTGTACGCGTACCATGCACCGAAAGTTTGCGTTTTCATTGTTGAGGAAAACGTGAACATCGGCTTTGCACTTCAGAAAGTGTTAAGTGGTAATGCTTGCCCCATGTTTTCCTGCGCATCGTAGATACTGTAGTGTAGAACTTACTGAAGATCATATCACAACAAAGGCTGTGGTATGTATCAAGCATGGCCTCCAGCAAGCAAATTTATA
>CASHTH010003116.1:0-53389 GCA_030341885.1 Geodia barretti
TGTCCTTTCCCTGTCTTCTCTTTTTTCTCGTTCTCGGCCCTTCTTTCTCGTCTCGTTTTTCCGGGCTGCTGTTCTTCGACCTGATGATGATGCCCTCCCTCGGCATAGGGGCGGTATCAACGTCTACTCTTTACCTCGATGCGTGAACTCCGACCCCTCCTGCCCGCTGTCTGCTTCGCCGTGCTGGGACGCCGCGTCGACAGGCTGTCCCTCTGGCGACGACGCACAGTGAGTGGCGGGTTCTGGTTCAACCTGTCGCAGTGGGTTATGCGACACCCCATAGCGGTTATCATCCCCACCACGGCTTTCCTGGTCCTGCTTGGGCTGCCATTCCTGAACGTCACCCCAAACCTGGGAGGGCCATTGTTCTGTCGCATTGTCCCCTAGATGCCCGAGTCGAGACAAAGCCCCCACGGTCATTAAACTGGTTAACGAGCCTTCGGGCCTGCGAGCCCCCCCTTTTTTTGTCCCAGGTGATTCTCGTCGAGACCTCACCAACCTCGACGCTCTCTCCACAGAACATAGCCGCGAACCTGGTTTTTCGTTGAGGCGATGAGAGCGACCCCAGGGTGGTTCGTGTCGATAGCATCTTCAGTACAGAGCCACGCATGACTCTGGAGCAGTTCCAGGCTCTGTCCGGCCTCGCTGGAACATCCCCCGCGGTAGGCAACGAGATACTGACAACATTCAACGAGCTGGTCAGCGCCGACCTGCGCACCCAATATGGCAGGGAGGGTCGTGCCCCACGCCATTCATCTCACCGACCGGCGGACGAGACCAATTCGCGGTCTCCTCCATCCTCTCCTACCCCTCCTGGCTGGAGACCTGAGTTTGCTCGTCCCCCTTCTAGCACCTCGTACCCTTTGGCCCCCTTTTACCTCTTGTTTACTCCGACTTCCCCCGGATGATCGTTTACGTGGTCATTGTCACGTACATAGCTCTGCTGCTGCTGTTCAGGTCCGTGCTGCTGCCCCTCAAGGCGGTGGTTCTCAATGCGCTCAGCATCCTCGCAAGCTTCGGGGCGCTCGTGTTCGTGTTCCAGCAGGGCAACTTCGAGCGTCTGCTCGGCTTCACCGCAGAGGGGACCACCGAGGCGACGGTGCCGATACTGGTGTTCTCCATCGTGTTCGGCTTGAGCATGGACTACGAGGTGTTCCTCCTCAGCCGGGTCAAAGAAGAGTACGAGCGCACCGGCGACAACGCGCGAGCCGTGGCGGTCGGTATGGAGCGATCCGGGCGGATCATCACTAGCGCGGCGGCCATCCTGATCGTGGTCTCGGCCGGCTTCGCTACAGGCGACATACTGATCATCAAGGCACTCGGACTCGGTACGGCCATCGCGGTGCTGGTCGACTCGACCGTCGTGCGTGCGCTGCTGGTGCCCGCGCTGATGCGCGTGATGTCGCGCCTGAACTGGTGGGCGCCGCGCTGGATGCGCCCCACTCACAAATTGTCGTAGATACGCGGGAGATTCGCATGTACCGTAAATATATGGGAACGCCTTCAAGTATAAGTACAACACTGGCCATTAGTGCGGCCCGCATCCTGCTGATCGTCGTCGCCGCGGAAGTGATCTTCGCCGCGTGTAGCGAGGACCCCACGTAACCCGAACGCCGCCCTGGCAGACGAGGCAATAACGACGTTCTGGACGCGCTGACTTACGCAGTACGCCCACGTGAGGTTGGTATCCGTCAGGAGACCGCGCTGGCACGCACCTTCAAGCCACCAGTCTCGCTGCCACTGGGGAGTCTCGCGCCCCGTAAACCGTATCTTTATTCTGCCCTCTCCTCCCCCCCCCCCTTCCCCTCTCCCTTTTCTCGCATGGTCCTTCCCCCCCCCTTTCCCCCCTTTGCTTTTGTGGGCCTCCATTGGCGCCTCTCTCCGTCCGCCATCTGCCCTCCCTATCCCCTTCGTTCCTTCCCGCCCCTATTCTTCGTCGTCCGCTGCTCCTTTGAGTAGCGATACGTCCCAGTTGGACCTCCCAGACCCGAGTCTCGAAGGCAGAATCGCGCTGATAATGCCCGGTACGATGACGGACGACGGGCTGATCCGACGTGTCACGAGGGCTGGCGCGGTTGGCGCGATAATCATCAGCAACGCCGAGGACGACATCGTGGAGGAGGACATAACCTTCCCTATCACGGACGATATCGATCCCTTTAGCGCGTCTCCAGAGCCGAGGATCATAACGGTCGTCTCCATAGGCATGGCCAAGGGCAACGCTCTGCTGGAACTGATCGAACCGGGGGACGTGACCGTATCCATCAAGACCGACGTGACGCAGGGACCGGTGTGGAACGTGGTGGCGCACAAGCCTGGAAACGCAGATGACCCACCGCAGCGGGTCATCCTCGGCGCGCACTACGATACGGTTGAGGACACCCAGGGCGCGAGCGACAACGGTTCGGGCATGGCCGCGCTACTGACCGTAGCCACGCACATCGCAGAACGAGACTACCCTTTCGAAGTCCAGATCGTCCTCTTCGGAGCGCAGAAGCAAGGACTGCTCGGAAGCGAGCACTACGTCGAAAACATGAGCCCCGACGAGATAGCCGGCACCATTGCGATGCTGAACTTCGACGCGCTGGGGTCCGGGACCAAGCTCCACGCGATCGGCGACTACAACCTCACGACTGAAGCCGTCAGGGTCGGAAGAGAACCAGGCATGAACATCAGCATTGAAGGTCGGCGTATGTTTGGTTCGAGCGATCACGCGCCATTCGAGAAGGTCGGCATCCCGACGCTCTCCCTGTCGTCCAACGACCTCTCCCGAAACAGCTCCCCAGAAGACACAATCGAGCACATCAACCCCGACCTGCTCGGCTATGCCGCCGAGATCGGAATCGCCATGCTGGACTCACTTGCTGAGGAAGTGAGGTAGGCTCTGGTTCGCAAACCGCCCCAACGCTGTTACCGGCTCTGAGCTCCGCAAAGAACGCAACCCAACCTGATGTCGGTCTCGCTCTCTACGACTACTAACATGAAAGCCATAACCTCGTACCATGAAGCTTCTCTGCTCTAAGATTCTCGCTCTGCAACTCCTGCTGTTCGTCGTCGCCGCGATTGCCGTACTCGGCGCGTGCGGCTCAGAGGAGTCTGCGCCTGCAGTCACATCGCGCCGACGGAAACGGCAGCACCTGCAACGGTGGAGGAGCAGTGGCCGCCCGCTCCGCGTCCCACCCCTACTCCCGGCGCGATGCTGGGGCTGCCCACGCCGAAGAGCGCCCTGGCAGACGAGGCATACGCCATTCTGGACGCGCTGACTACGCAGTACAGCCCACGTGAGGTTGGATCCGTCCAGGAGACCCGCGCGGCACAACACCTTCAAGACAGTCTCAGTGCAATTGGCTACGATACCTCGCTTCAGAAGTTCTACTCCCCCGAAGCCTCCTGGAGCGTGGTACACCTGGTCTCCGGCGAGGGCGAGCCGCTATTGAACACCGGCAGTTCCCACATTCACCCGGTCCCGGTAATGCTGGTGGGGGCAGGGTCTTCCACCGGGCTGCTGACACACGAAGGTGACGCACTCCCGGAAGACATACCAGACCACGGACTGGAAGGGCAGATTCCAGTCATAGACCTTGGCACCACCACATTCCGTGAACAGGTCGACCGTGTCGCAGAGGCGGGTGCGGCGGGCGCGTTAATCACCAGCGCGGAACTGGACGACATCCTTATTCCGTACACCTACCACGCTACCATCCCGGTGATCTGGTTAAGCTCGGCAGATGCTCGCGCGGTGCTGCGACTCATCGAAGAGGGCGAAGTATCGGCAACTATCGCCGTTGAGAAGATAGACTCGGCAGAGTCCCAGAACGTGGTGGCGGACATGCGCAAGAGCGCGAGCGACGATCGCGTCGTCATCCTCGGCGCGCACTACGACACGGTTGAGGACACCCAGGGCGCAAGCGACAACGGATCGGGTCTGGCCACGCTACTGACCGTCGCCACGCACATCGCAGAACGAGACTATCCTTTCGACGTGCGGATCGTACTGTTCGGGACGGAGGAATTCGGTCTGTTCGGCAGCGAGCACTACGCCGAAAACATGAGCCCCGACGAGATAGCCGGCACCATTGCGATGCTGAACTTCGACGCGCTGGGGTCGGGGACCACGCTCCACGCGATTGGCGACTACGACCTCACTTCGAAAGCCATTGAGATTGGCAGAGATCTCGGCGCGCCAATCACCCTGGAAGGGGATGGGGGGGCGACCAGCGATCACGCGCCCTTCGAAGAGGTCGGTATCCTCACGCTCTTCCTGTCGTCCAACGACATCTCTCGCATCAACTCCCCGGACGACACCATCGAGCACATCAACCCCGACCTGCTCGGCTACGCCGCCGAGATCGGAATCGCCATGCTGGACTCGCTGGCGGAGGAGGCGAGGTAGAGGCGGTTCGCGAACCGCCCTTACGCTGCTATCGTGAGCGCCCTCCGGCGCGACCCAACTCCGGGCCATCCCACATCGTTGTAACTGGAAACCCGGAGGCTGTAACCTCTCACCATGAATCTTCTCCCCAGGGTTCTCGCCCCTTCAACTCCTGCTGCTCATCGTCACCGCGATAGCCGTACTCGTCGCGTGTGGCTCCGAGGAGTCTCCGCCCGCAGTCGCGGCTGCTCCTACACAGACAGCAGCGCCGCCGACAGCAACGGCTGCTCCACCAACCGTCGAGCCGGGACCAACGTCGACGCCAAGACCGTCGCCGACTCCGATGCCGATGATGCCCACGCAGACACCGGCCCCGCGCCCAACGACCACTCCCGCGCCCGCTGTGATAGGCACACCTGCGCCGCCAAGCGTGCTGGCCGACCAGGTGTTCAAGACGCTGCAGGAGCTGACCGAAGAGTACAGCCCAAGAGAGAGCGCGACAGACCAGGAGCTTGAGGCCGCCCAGCACCTGCGGGGCAGGCTCAGCGAGCTCGGCTACGATACGTCGCTCCAGGAGTTCACTGTCACGCTCCCAGTCGCGAAGGTGGAACTGGTGCTGCCGACCGCTGATGCTCCCGACCCGCCGCGGACGGTCCCAATCTCCACGTCCATCCACGGTATCGCCACTGGCCTGCTTACCGACGTGGGCCGGGCGTTCGAGGACGACATTCCTGCCGAGGGACTGGAGGGCCGGGTCGCGCTGATAGAGCGGGGCGACATCACCTTCGAGGAGAAGGTCAAGCGCGTCGCCGACTCCGGCGCGGTCGGGGCGGTCATCTACAACAACGAGCGGGGGCTGTTCTTCGGCAGGTTCGCCAACCAGCCGAGCATCCCGGCGGTCGCCGTCAGCCAGACCGACGGTCGAGAGCTGATCGAGCTCGTTGAACAGGGCGACCTCGGAGCGACCGTGTCGGTGGGAGACGAGACCTCGCCTTCGCGTAACGTCATCGCCGACAGTCGCGGCGCCACGGGCAGCGACCCGCCGCGTAGGGTCATTATCGGAGCGCACTATGACACGGTCCCCAACACCGAGGGAGCGAGCGATCAACGGATCGGGCGTCTCAGCGGTGCTGACGATCGCGGAGCACATTGCCGATCGCAGCTACCCGTTCAACGTGAGGATCATCCTGTTCGGCGCAGAGGAGATCGGACTGTTCGGCAGCCGCCACTACG
The DNA here is from genome assembly GCA_030341885.1 of Geodia barretti. Taxonomy (NCBI): domain Eukaryota; kingdom Metazoa; phylum Porifera; class Demospongiae; order Tetractinellida; family Geodiidae; genus Geodia; species Geodia barretti. The sequence goes on from CASHTH010003116.1 coordinate 5,606, forward strand.
TCGAAAACATGAGCCCGGAGGAGATCGACAACACCATCGCCATGCTGAACTTCGACGCGTTCGGCTCGGGCAGGACTCTCCAGATGGCCGGCGACGTCCAGCTCACCACCGAGGCGACGAGAATCGGGAACAGCCTCGGCGTGGACCCGGGCACGTTCTCAGAAGAGCCATGGGGGAGGCTCGGCGGAGCGAGCGATCACGCGCCGTTCAGGCTGGCCGGCATCCCGGTTATGTTCCTGATCTCCGACGACATATCGCGCATCAACTCGCCACGCGGACGAGATACGTCACATCAACCCTGAGATGTTAGGCCGCGCCGCCGAGATCGGCATCCTGATGCTCGAATGGCTCGGCGAGGAGAACTAGGGATCAAGTGTCAGTACCTGAAAGGCCTTTCGTCTAGACAACTCAGAGCAACCAATCCCTAGCCGATCACCTACACCATGATGCGCGCTGAAAATTTCCTTGCGATAACAGGATGGAAGGTGATAGAACAGGCTGAGATAGGTAATCTCAAGAGTCCAACATCCATATCTCCGATGACAGGGAAGGCATAGCCTCTCTGGATTGGGTTAAATCCACATTAGTAGCTGATACCGTCCTTCAACCAATGCATTTCTGCGCTCTCTGTTGGAAATACCTGGTCAGTGGAACGTGACTGAGCCCCAGACAACTGAACTGTCATTCGATGTGGACGCTGCCCTTCTCGTGGAGTTAGGCGAGCGATTAGTCGCCCGCCGCTCCGTTGCGCTTGCTGAGCTCATCAAGAACGCTTATGACGCCGATGCCACAGCCGTGATAGTGAGTTTCAAGAGCGTGGGAGAGCTGATGGCGAGATTGTCGTCACTGATGACGGGTCCGGTATGACACTAGAGGACATGAGACACGGGTGGATGCGAGTGGCCACCACAGACGCGGCAGCAAATGTTAAGTCCAAGCGATTCGGCAGACCAAGAACGGGGGCGAAGGGAATAGGACGATTTAGTTGCGGAAGACTGGCATCGCAATTGTCTCTTCGCTCAACAGCGAATGTGAAGGGTGGATGTGAACGGGTTTCAGCAGACTTCAATTGGAGCGCGTTCAGAGCAGGGACGAACCTGTCCGACGTCAAGACCTCAATCGCTCATGAGTTAGTCGAAGGCGAACTAGACACAGGCACACAACTTCGTCTCACTGGACTGGTCGACTCGTGGGATGAAAACGATCTCTCAGAACTCAGGGTGGAACTAGAGGATTTAATGAATCCGTACGGCCACCAAGGATATGTTCACCGAAGCCCTGAACATGAGCCAGATCCAGGCTTCAAGCTCACCATAAGGGCACCCGAGTTCCCCGAACAGGAAGGTGAGCTCCATGAGCGGTTTTGGGAATCAGCCTGGGCTGTTCTCAAGGGTAGGGTTACAGATCAGGGGCAGCCAGAATACGAGCTTGAAATTCGCGGCTCCGACAACACTGAACCTTTCACTCCGGCGGGAATTGCCCACCCAAGCTTAGCAGGAACTGACTTCACCATCCGCATGATGGTGTACATCTCGGATTGGTTCAAGGATTCGGATTACAGCGTAGCTCAAGCGAGGAGGTTGGGCAGGGCAAGAGGCGGAGTAAGGGTGTACCTCGACGGATTCCAAGTGTTCTCCTACGGCGCACCTGGCGACGACTGGCTATCTCTCGATCTGGAACGTGGAAGACGACAGGTTCAAACTCCTAGTGTGCTCACTGAAGAGGCCCGGGGACTTGCTCGACCCATGCTTTCTCTGCCCGGCAACATGCAACTCTTTGGCGCAGTGTCGATCTCAGTGGAGAAAAATCCGGGATTGATCGTCAGCATTAGCCGAGAGCGGATGGTGGAGAATGACAGCTTTGGCCAGTTGAAGCAATTCGTACGCGGGGGAATCAACTGGATGACGGTTTGCTACGCTCGTGAAGCCGCAAAAGCCGTCAAGGACACTTCCGATAGCAACACGTCGCCAACCTCCTCACTCAACTTGTTGAAAACTGCAAGGGATCGTGTAAGGGGGGAGGAGAAAATCCCTCCATCCATCCGAAGAGAGGTCGCAGCATCCATTGGTCAGGTGATAAGGGTCATAGAGGTTGAACGAAGTACTCAATTGAGTGAAGTGTCAAATGCTGCGCATACTAGCATCAGCGGGAACGACAGTCCTCATTTTCGACCACACTCTTCGCGCGATGGCAGCTCAGTTAATTGACATCACCGATCGATTGGGAATGGTAGCGAATTATTTGCCTTCTGCACGCCGGGTCACATTTGAGGAAACTCTCAACGACCTTCGCACATGGTCATCAATGGCTAACAGCCAAGGGTCACTTGTTGGGCTGCTACTAGGTCCCGAAGCACGTACAAGGGCCAGATCACTTGCTGTTCACCCACTCGTAGAAAAGCTGGAACGGGGCTTCAACGGCTACACAACCCGGTTTGGCATAAACTTTGAGAATGCGGTTCCCCGTGGCGTGAGAACCCCGCCGCTACACGAAGCAGAGTTCTATGCTGTTCTAATCAACATTCTGACCAACTCTTTCAAGGCTGTGCGGGAAGCGAGAGATCGGCGCGTCTGTATTGAGGCATCGCGGACACCAAAAGAGTTCATAATGAAGGTAACCGACACAGGTACTGGGGTCCCCAAAGACAATAGACAAGACGCATTTCAACCGTTTTTCACAACCAGCAGTCCGGATCCGGTCTTGGGTGTTGGTACAGGGCTCGGGCTGAAAATAGTTCGCGATCTAGTATCGTCTTGGGGTGGGGAGGTGAACTTCGTTGATGCAATGACACCCTGGCGCACCACTATCCAGATTTCTCTGCCGACCAAGGAATAGAATGCAAATTCGTATTGTTCTGATTGACGATAGTCAGGCGGACAGGGACCGGCTCTCCGATAGAATCAGTTCCTTGGGCAACTTGGAAGTCATCGCGCTCCCTCCCCCCAGCGACCTTGATCTTTCCAGCATTCTCGATGCAAAAGCCGACCTATTCCTTATTGATTACGAACTCGATACTCGTCAACATGAGAATTCTAATCGGAATATCAGGTATGACCCTTGCCGCCCGCCTCAGAGAAGAAATGCAAGATTACCCTATTGTGTTGCTCACGAGGCCGGATCTACAAGCCTGGTCGTCAGCACAGCGTATAGCAAGATTCGGTGGCTCAATTGATTCTATTCATTACAAGAAGAACATTGAAAGTCACCCGGAGAGAACCCTCAACAAGCTGACTTCTATGGCAGAAGGATACAAAGTGTTTCGTGAGTGCGAGGAACGTTCTGTCGCTTCACTGCTGGATTTGCTCAAGACCGACGAACAGGAAGGACAAAGAAAGTGCCCTCGAGGCAACAGCCTCCAAGAGGACGGCATGGGACCTGCCGTTGAAGCGCCGCCTCAGGCTTCGCTTCTGAAGTACTCCTCCTTGGCTACCCTGGGATACTCTACGACTGCAACCATGCTGCGACGGCGCTGGGCATTTCTATTGACAGCTTCGAGCAACCACCCATCCAAGACTTGCTGAGAGATGCTACATATCAAGGTCCATTTGCGAAGGAGGAGAACGCGTCCGACTCTGGTGGAGGCACAGCCTGTTCGAAGTGGCGTTTAAAGTGTGTGGAGGCAGAGAAAGGATCATTTGTTTTTGGCTGCGCAGAAGTCTTTCGTGTTATGCGCGCATTCCGAGAAAGTGCGGCAACCGACTTGCAGCCTTCGCAAGACCCCCAGACTGGAGCTTCACCAGCAGACACAGTTTGCTATGTGTCCGTCGTAACGCGTCAGGATTGAGAACATCACGTCCATCACGACCAGACAATCGTCCCTCTGTCATGGATGAAGCACGTGTTTCTTTTCAGGCGATCCAAGAAACGAATGACGTTGTTGAGAACTATCTCGACACTAATAGCAGAGCCCTCCTAGAAGAGATCCGCCGCCAATCTCATGGAGATTAACTACGCAGACGTATTGCGAAGTCTGAGGGCCATTAGGGACAGATTCGGCGATATCCACGAAGTCACCAACTACGGTGTCCTCAATGAAGCCGAACATATGCTCCGTCATACAAAAGACCAATTTGATGAGAGTGCTAGACAAGGGCGGATCGAGAGGGCGGTACGACCCTGGGGATTCAGCATACACCCCGACGTCCCGTTGAAGTTCCAGCGAAGGAATGTTGACGGTCTCGAACTCCGAGTCGACTTATTCTTGAAAACTTACTGGAACTCGGAACCGGCTGAAAGACCCTGCCAGCTTGATTTAGCCATACGCGTATGGTGTATGAGTCAGGACACCTACTTCAGACCTGAGTGGGACGCCCAGCGACTTCAGAGCGCGGTTCTCGACCAAATACTAGGCCGTGGTAATGCTCAGAATCACACTCGATCTCTTGTTTTTCGAACAGTGGGCAGAAGGATCCACAATATCATGTGCAAGTTGGCGGAGGGGAAACTCGCGCGAGGACGACAGTGAGCTGCGTTCCAGAAGCTCTTTCAGGTACATCAAATCCCGTGGTTTCGCCTGCTCACACTCTCAATGACTTTTGGTACTCTTGTCACAGAGCTGATTGCAGGTGATTCGACTTTTCTATACCTACAAAGGACAAAAGAATAGTAATTGTTAGCGGAGTCGAGGGGGATTAGGTTTCAGATTGAGAGCGGGCGTGTACTGGCTCGGTCTGCTAACACACCGCACTACCCTCCACCACGCTGACGCATACTCATTCCTATACAGTGTCCTGATTACAGTTGGTGAAGCGCACTGAACTCTCCGCACCAGCTTCATTCCTGAGCAGTGCGAGACTTTCTCGCTATCACAGCTCGCACGCAGCGCCCGTCCGCTCTGTTTTTCGTCGCTCTATCCTAGGATCGTCGAGAAAACGAGCATATTCCACTATCGCTCCTGCCATCCAAGTCTCGTTTCTGCATACCTCAGTTGTCGCGTCAGGCATCTGACGGTCTCTGATTGATTGCTCACCTCGTCGTTCTTCACCGCTCCTTCTCCCCCGCATAGTCCGCCATCACTCTCCCACTCCGTTCTGACTCACGCAAGTTCCATAGTCCCCTCCTGAGAACTCGCTCAGCCGCTTACCGAATGCTGCTCCTCTGCCCACCTTGGTCTTGACACTCACTGATCGAGCGCAGCACGTGAGCCAGACAACTTCTTCTGTCTCACCTCCCCGACAGAGCCCGCGCATCGTATCTTCTGAGCTCGGTCGGGTCACCATACTTCCCGCATATTCGCCCGAACAACCTCCCTGACCGTCCTCTTGGCGTGACGACGACGCGCACCTGGTACCAGTGCATCATCGTCTCGACGTCCATCAGAAATGGGCGCCCTCTCCGTCCACTCGCTTTCGCTCTGTTTCGTCTGTGTGGACCACCGCGTGTCACCGCACGGGCTCCCGAAGCCTCTGGTAATCATCTCCCGACATGCTCCCCGTTCGTCGCAGTGCGTCCTGAGTGATTGCGGCTCTGGCTCAACTCAACTCCGGTCAGCGCTCTGAGCAACGCGGTACCTCCGCACCGGTTGCCCACGTCCGTATTGGAGCATGTGGACCGCATGCCATGCACTCGTCTTCCCACACGGTGGGCGCTCGCCCGTTACTTGGTCCGCATCCAACCTCGGCGTGGCGTATCCTCGTACCCCTACACCCCCGTACCTAACTAACCCCCCAGCCCCCCAACCATCCCTGCACGATAAACCCCAAACCGCCGCTCCACGTAGAACTTGCTCTAAAGGCGACTCGGGACCCCCGCACCCCCCCCGCTCGCCCCCCCCCCCCACTCCCTCGTCCCCCCTACTCCAACCCCGCAAAAGTCTCCAGACCCCCCTTACTTATGACCCAGCTCCACCTTCAACTATACCTAACCTCCCACCCCCCCCCAATCCATCTAACGCCGGTCGCCATACCCCGCCCTTCGTCTGCTTCTAGACTACCCAAACCCTTCCCACCGGCCGCACTTTCTCTAGTGCCGCCTGTGTCCAGCAGCCCTTATTCTTCGCCTACATCCACGACAACAAATAACCCGGACAAACCCCTGCACTCCGTACTTCTTTTACAGTCCACCACTGCTGTCCCCTGGGGGGCATCTCGGATAAGTCCTGTCACTTATGCAAATCCACTCCTCCTGCTCGAGGCAACCGCCATCCACATCCCAGGGACAGGTTGTCCCCAGGCCACCTCCACGTCCACAGGCTCGGCTGTGACCTCATCTCAAGGCACGGCGGCTTGCGGTAGCTGAACGACCTCATTCCCCGGCTTTCGCCGTGACTTTTTGGGATCTGTTGGTTCGACTTCGCCTCACACCTTAGGAGAACGGGGCTGCCCTCGCTTATCCCAAACGCACTCAGACTTGGCCTCGGCGAGTTCCTATACTGCACTCTTGATCGTCGCCGTCAGACGCGTCAACCTGATCGTAGCTGTCGGCTGACCAGTCGATCAGCATCCACCGTGCATACACAGGGGTGGAGTGGTCTCTGTCTGTACACATACCGAGTATAAAATACCACCAGCCTATCGCAACGCCTCAGCCGAAGCCGCTAATACAATCACGGACGAATATAAGGGCATCAGGCGTGAGCCTACTTGGACAAGGGCTCTTAGAACATCTCAGGACCACCTATTAGCCGAGTATTTTCAGTGCGCCATGGGAGCTGTAACTGGGAAGAAGAGCGTTCTCGAAGCTCTCTGGAATGTAGACGACTGGGAATGACAGGTGCCAACATCGTAAATGATGAGATTATCTCGCCTCCAGATAAAGGAATGGCAGATACACCTGACATGTTGGCTGACGCTGCAGTTCGAGCCATCGGGGTCTCAGGGGCTACTTCGTGGCTCGAACCTTGCGCTGGTTCAGGTCAGATAATAGAAGCCGTACTACGGGCAGGAGTCTCACCTAATGCGGTCTTCGCCGTCGATCTACAGACCCAACTACCAGCACTAGATCGCCTTGGAGTCGAAAGTCTCCCTGGACCGATTTCATAAGCTGGGCGCACGAAACGGATCGACGGTTCGATCGTGTCATTGCAAATCCACCATTTGTCAGACTCAGTAAGTTGCATGAGGCTCTCCTATGTCCCGCTATTGATACCCGATTGGATGGAGTCCACATCTCTGGTACGGCAAACTATTGGGTAGCCTTCTTGCTCGCTGGGATGAAACTCCTCCAGCCCGGCGGGTCAATGTCTTACATCTTGCCAGCCGCTTGGGAGTACGCAGACTATGCTAATCCGTTAAGGGTGTTGTGTTCATCTTCGTTCCGCGAGTTAGATGTTCACCGAGTGTCAGAGCCTATGTTCGACGAAGTGGAAGATGGTTCTGTATTGCTCGTGGGCCGCGCTCGAGAACAGACCATCGCGCAGCGACGTAGCGGTATCAGGTATGGGACCCTATCGGATCTGAGCATTGCCCTTAGGACGGACGCTACCCTCAAATACAGCTACCCTCAAAATACACATAACTACTAACCCTCAGCAATAAACACATCTGTTGGTGCCAGATCGCGTTGCAAGATGTGTCACTGAGGATACCGAGGTGGCGATGGGTAGACTCGCGGAAAGCCGTATCGGTGGGCGGTACAACGACGCACATCTCTTTTTGCTCACCGAGAGCCGACGTGAGGAACTAAGACTTCCAAGATCAGCGGTCCGCCCCATACTCTCCAGATCTGAACACCTCGTGAAGTCAGAGATAGATCAAGAGGCTTGGCAAGATCTGCTAGACGACGATAAACGCGTATGGCTATTCGATCCCTCTAACGATGACCTAGAAGACAGATCAGTTCAGGCATACATCAACCTGAAAAGAGAGGATGGTGGATGTCACCGTGCGGCGCTCAAGGTCATGAGTCGAGACCCATGGTATCGTGTCCCGCTTCCTCCCACTTTTGACGGTTTTGTTTCAGGAATGTCACAAGCCACTCCATGGGTGACGGACGCTACAACCGATGTCCGACTTGCTATACATCAACACGTCTCTACGGCGTCAGTTTTCCTTCCCTCAAAAGCGTTGATGACCAGGCCGCATGGTGTCTGTCGATGCTTTCCTCAAAGACAACTCGCTCGAGGGAACTGCTAGCTCGAGAATATCCACATGGCGCTGTTGAAACGTGGAACCAGAGCACGATCGCATCATTAGCGGTGCAGCGCCCGACGACGACTGAGGATGCTCGCAGTCTGTATCGTCAAGCCGTAGACCTGATCACATCTGGATGCCGTGACAGGGCTCAGGCGATGGTTGACGAGTGGCTGGGCGAGGAGAATTAGGAACGCAGACAGGAGATTGCTCTCTGTTGCGGGCCGTAGTGCAGGCTATCGACGACTCACCTCCACTCCCGCCCCAACCGCCTTGCACGTTCTATGTCGCGTGACTGGCCACGGTTTCGCTGAAAAACAAGTGGACAGGCTTTGGCTGTCCCCTGTTTGATTGGGTCTTATTCAGATAGAGCGTCCGGGCCCTACTCCATGCGGAGCCGCCCCAGGCGCGGGAGACGCCGCCGGCGGTCGGCTCTACTATCGCGTTGATGACTGCGGGCTTGCCGCTGTCGAAGCGGCGCTGGAGAGCGGGCTTGATCTCGTTGGGGTCCTCGACCCTCTCGCCGTAAGCGCCGAGCTCACGGGCCATGCCGTCGTAGTTGGTGAAGCCGAGCTCGCGACCGGGCTTGCGACGGTCGGGAGTGCGGGCGGTCCAACCGGCGTTGTTGGAGATCACGGTCACGACCGGGATGTTGTGCCGGACACAAGTGTCCAGTTCCATCGCGTTCATACCATCGAGCCGTCGCCGTGGAGCACGAGCACCTGCTTGTCGGGCTTGGCCAACTGCGCGCCTATGCCGTACGGCAGGCCGACGCCCATGGTGCCCGTGACGCCCGAGTTCAGCCTGTGACCGGGCTAGAACGTCGGGATGGTCTGGCGTCCGATGTGCAGGATCTCGTTGCCGTCAACCGAGACGATTGCGTCGCGGTCGATGAACTCACGAATTTCCTTGCAAAGCCGCACCGGGTGCATTGGCGACTGGTCGGAGTTCAGCAGCGCGGCGCCCTGCGCGGCACGCTGGTCTTCCACCTCGCTCAGGCGCACAATCCAGTCCGACTCTATGCGGCCCGCCCAGTCAGCCTCGCGGGTCCGGGCTTCTGCCACCAGCTGAGACATGACGGCCTTGGCGTCGCCGACGATACCGAGGTCAATGTTGCGGTTGTGTCCAAGCTCTGCGGGGTCGATGTCGATCTGCACGACCGTCGCGTCGGGGTTGAATCGGTGTCCGTACTGGACCATCCAGTTCAGCCTGGTGCCGACAACGAGCACGAAGTCGGTCTCGCGCATGGCGGTGCTTCGCGCGGCCTGGAACGATACGGGGTTGGTCCTCGGCCACCAGGCCTCGGGACATCGGGGCCGTGTAGAACGGTGTCGCCGTCATGTTGACGAGCTCGGTCAGCTCGTCAGCGGCGCCGGAGAAGAACGCGTAACCGCCAGCCGCGCGAGATACATCGGCGCGAATCAGCGGCTGCGAGCATGTCGATGGTCTCCCTGACGATGTGGGCCTCTGCGGCCGGCCGGGTGCGCCTCTCGGCGCGCCAGGGGGTTATGGCTTCTTCCTCGTCGATCTCTTCGTCTACTAGCACGTCGGCGCGCATCGATATAGACGTGGGCCGGGCGTCGTCAGTGGCCTGCGGAAGCCGTGCTAGACTACCTCCTTCGGGCTAGCGCGCGCTGGGTGTCTGGTGAACCCACTTCATCATCGGGTCCATGATGCCGACCTGGTCGACCTCCTGGAAGGCCTCTCGTCCGATCTCATGCACCGGGCCTGCGCCGCCGAGTATCACCATGGGGGCGCAGTCGATGGCGGCAGTATAGACGCCGGTGAGCAGGTTGAGCGTGCCTGGGCCGCGAGCGGCGTGCAGACACGGGCTTGCCCGGTGACTGCGCATAGGCGTGAGTCTGCGACCGCTGCCGGCCTGCTCGTGTGCCGAAGTCGTACTGTCAGCTGAATGCGAAGTCTCGTCATGCCATAACGATGTCGAAGTTGGGTCCACCTCAGTAGAGAGAGCGTATCGCACGCCCTCTATCCTGAGTCCGTCTCGCGCACTGTCAGATAGCTTCGATAACTTGCTGCCGCATGCGCCTCTCCTAGTTTGATCTCCGGTGAATGTTGGCCTCGTCAACAGGCTGCTGACAGGCCACGCAAAGGGTATCACAAACGTGAATAAAGGGTCACGGAGGGTGGAGTCCGGTGCTGACTAAGTTGATTCAGCTTCTTTCTGTGGTCTAACTCGTCTGATACAGCACTCTCCGTAGCATGCACTGTACGCAGCGCATCGCGAGGACGCAGTATTGCGCCATCGTGACTCTGGAAAGCCAGCTCAACGGACGCATCGCCACTCTGCTGGGCCGCATGGCTCCCGAGTGGAATGCTCGCGGGGAAAACAAAGGCGCCTTCCAAGGTACCAGAAACAGCCGGACATCCTGATCACCCAGACGGGCGCTCAGCCGTGGTGATCGAGAACGAGTACCTCCCCGCGAACACGGTTGAGGTCGAGACGCGGGACCGATTGTGCGAGAATCTCGACGCAAGTGTCGTTCAGGCGTCGGGCAGAGTCAACGCGGTTATCGCGCTCAGGTCTCCCGTAGCACACATTTTACACGTTCTATCTCTCCTCTTTCGAGCTAGCTGCGCCGTGCTGCGGACGAAGTCGACAAGACACTGAAAGAGGGCGTCACGCTGGAGTACGCGCTTTTCACAGGGTCGAGTGACGTTGACTCCATGCGGTTTCCGAAATTGGGATTCATCAAGGGCACCATCAGGGACCTGGCGGCGTTCATCGAGTACGCATCTACCCCTGAAGATGCTGTCCAGAGAGCTGTGATGATCCTGGAGGAGGGCGTTCAGGACGCGGCCGCGACTCTGCGGCAGGCGGCGGAGCTGAGTGAGGATACACAGGCGTCGATAGTCGAACACCTCAAGCAGTCGTACAGCGACCAGACGCTGCGCATGGCGGCAACGATTGTGATCAACGCCCTCGTGTTCCACCAGAACCTGGCCGGTCAGCACGGCGTGAAGAACCTGTCGCAGATCGCAGCCAACGGCGGTCTGACACAGGCCAGCGTGCTGGAGGAGTGGCAAAAGATACTGGGCGTCAACTACTGGTCGATATTCAACATCGCGAGCGAGCTGCTGCGCTCCATCAACCCGCCTGAAATGGCGGTGGACGCGCTGCGGATAATGAGTCGCACGGCGGACAGGTTGGTCGCGCTGGGCGTCTCGCAGTCCCACGACCTCTCCGGGACGGTGTTCCAGCGCCTGATATGCAGACCGCAAGTTTCTGGCGACCTTCTACACGAGGCCGGAGTCCGCAACGCTGCTGGCCCACCTCGCCATACCGGACGATGGAGACTGGAAAGACACGGAGCGGGTCAGGGATTTCCGCATCGCGGACTACGCTTGCGGAACCGGCACGCTGGTCCACGCGGCGTACCGGCGACTGAACCAGCTCCACTGGCTCGCGGGAGGTGAGCCGGAGAAACTGCACGCGCACATGATGGAGAACGCACTGACCGCATGCGACGTTCTTCCATCATCGGTCCACCTGACCGCGTCGATGCTGTCGTCGTCGCATCCTCGTCAGAGATACGACGGCTCCCGCACTATCGTCATGCAATATGGAAAGACCGAACAAGGCAATGTGTCTATCGGCTCACTTGACCTGTTGGGTGACACCGGAGTAGCCAGACCGCTAATCCCTCTGCATACGGCCACCACTGTTACGGGTACGGGAGAAACACAATCGCAACTCGACGTGGATATGCCGCCAGCTAGCCAGAATCTCGTAATCATGAACCCGCCGTTTACCAAACCAGACTCAGATTGGGACGGGAACAAGGACGAATCGTATCACTCTAAACACTTCCACGGACTTAGTACCGATAGAGAACTCAGGCTAAGATGTCTGCCCTTGCTAAGGAGTACGGTAAAAACACCTGTGCGCATGGCTATGCTGGCCTTGCATCTTGGTTTATAGCTCTCGCTGACCGCATGGTTAGAAAAACCGGAACTATCGCGCTTGTGCTTCCGATGACCGCCATGCAGGGCATGAGTTGGCAAAAGGCTAGGCAGGTACTAGCTCGGAATTATCGAGACGTAACGGTGCTGACCATCGCCGCTGCCCGTCAGGACGACCAGTCGTTCTCGGCAGACACCGGCATGGCAGAAGCTCTGCTTGTGTGCCGGGAATCCTCGAATGCTCCAGATAGGCGTGGTCGGTTTGTATCGATCAGGCGCAGGCCCGACAGCGAGATGGAAGCGACCGAGATCGCCAGGGCGATTCGCTCCACAGCCGACACCTTGCCTGTCAGAGCACTCGAAGATGGTCCATTCGGTGGTAATACGCTGTCAGTCGGCGATGATCGAATCGGTGAAATGATCGAAGCTCCGCTGAGCTTGAACGCGCCTTGGTCAGCCGTTGGAATCGCTGATTTCGCCGTAGCGCAAACTGCCTACCAGTTGGTCAATGAAGCGATCTGGCTACCGCAAGATGGAGAAGAGGCACTGGCCATTCCCAATGAGCACAGTGATCGATCTGTCATGTGGGCATTCAAGACCAGAATATCGTTGGCAACGGTGGCCAAACGGCATTCGTTCGCATCAAGCCAGCATCGGCTGCTCCGACGTACCCGATGCTGTGGGGCCATGACGCCCAGCTTGAGACGCGTATGGTGGTCGCACCTGACAGCGAAGGGGAGGTCAAGCTCGGCAGGAAACAGCGCGCCGAGGACGATTTGGGACACGCGTAGCCACGCGCACCACAACCGGGACTTTCGGTTCAACGCCCAACCCCTGTCGGTCGCCTTCACTGAAGACCAGACCATCGGCGGCAGGGCGTGGCCGACGTGAAGTTCGACGAACGATCTCAGGAGATCGCATACACACTTTGGGCCAATACGACACTGGGGCTGCTGTGCTACTGGTGGCACTCCAGTCGTCAGCAGGCGGGACGGGGCAGCATGCCGATCACGGCCATCCGCTCGATGCCGACGCTGGACGTCACCAAACTGACTCCGGACCAGCTCGCGAAGGCCGAGGAGATCTTCGAGGACATGCGAGACTCGCAGTTCCTGCCAGCGAACGAGGCGTACCGCGACAACACGCGGAAGGAGCTGGACCACCGCGTCCTGATCGACATACTGGGACTGCCTGAGAGCATCATGGAGCCTCTGGACCTGCTCAGGCTGAAGTGGTGCTCAGAGCCGAGCGTCCACGGGGGCAAGAAGACCGCGCCGGAGGGGTGAGGGGAGACGGTGGGTTGGCGAGTGGCCCGCCGCCGCGGGTGGATTCCCGCGCCCGCGGGAATGACGGTGGATGAGGGTGATGCCGAGCAGCTTGCGATCAGGTCTTCATGGATGTCAAGAACTTCCTCGATAGTCGGGAAGCTGCGGGTCACTGAGCCAGTAGCTTGGCAAGCAGCTTGTTCTTATCCACGCTTGCGCGGTATTGGGCCATGACTTCAGGACGAATCTTGGGCCGTTCTCTGCCTTTCATCGGTTATGACGGATGGCCTGCCGCCCCAACTGTGGCCAGGCGGCTGGGGCGCTGCACTTCTCCAGCCGCTCAGCCAGGGGGAGACTGTCGTCCCAGTTGTGTGCGATTACGCGCCGGCCGCTGAACTCGGACGAGTCATCCGAGGCCAGCCAGACCACCGGCTTCTGCATCACTTCGGACGCCATCATCTGGTCTCTCTGGTTGGGATCGCCGCTGTAGGTCATGTTGGTGTAGGTGGAGCCTCCGGGAACCAGGACGTTGGCGGTGGCTCCGGTGCCTTCCAGTTCCTGGGCCATGATGGAGACCAGCGCTTCGTGTCCTGCCTTGGATGGGCCGTATGGCGACGCGCCCTTGCGCCACATGGTGTCCATGCTTGTGGTCACTCCGATTATGCGACCCCATCCCTGGTCCAGCATATGGGTCACTGCCGCCCTGGCCATGTAGAAGGCCCCATTCAGGTTGACCGCCACCACACGGCTCCAGGCCTCTGGAGAGTTGTCCCAGAAGTTGGCGGGGTTGGTCCCCACTCCGCCGGCTCTTGGATTGATGCCGGCGTTGTTTACCAGGATGTCCAGTCCGCCCAACTGCGAGATGGTGGTGTCCACTGCATCCTGGCATGACCGAGAGTCGGTGACATCGGAAACGACGGCGATGGCGCAGTCGTCCCCACCAATCTCTCGTGCATCGTTGATGGACTGGTCCAGCCACTCCTGGTTTATGTCGGTCAGCACCACCCTGGCCCCGGCCTGTACCAGTCCCAATGCTATGGCGCGTCCCATCCCGATGGGACTTCCAGCGCCGGTAACTATCGCCACCTTGCCTTCGAGCGGTCTCTCGGCCACAGTGCACCTCCTCGGTAGTAACGGAAGTTCGGTGTACTCAGGGCTAGGAGGCGGACAGCCACTCCCTGAGCACCCGAATGTGGTCGGGTGTCGTGCCGCAGCACCCTCCGATTATCCGCGCCCCCTGTTCGCTCCACCCCTTCGCGTACTCCAGGTACTGCTGTGGGTCCACGGGGTTTGCCTTGTGGGTTGGGCCACCTGAGCGGGGGAAATGGGCGTAGGCGCCGAAGGATCCCGACCAATTCTTCTTGACTATCTCCAGCCCGGGCCCTGTGTCGTCCACCGGCGTGTGCATTATGAACACCGTTGCGATGTCCCTGTCCTTGATGGCGTCCATGGCGTCCTGAAGGGTCTCGCCTCCATGCCTGTCCTGGATGCCCAGGTAAAGCCCGTCTCCATCCCGGACCAGGGAGAGCCCGACCCACACCGGGAGACCCAACTCTGCTGCCGCTTCTATAACCGCGAGCGTGTCTGATATCCGGACCAACATCTCGCCCACAACCACGTCCGGGCCGCCTTTGGTCAGCTCTCCCAGCTGCTCCCGGTAGGTCTCCAGAGCTTTCTCATAGGGCACCGGAACTTCCGCGTGTGCCTTGGGAGCCATCGTAGATACGGAGGCCGCAATGACCACCGAGTCCTCTGTCCCCGGCGTTTCTCCTTGCCTGTACCGCCGCTTCGATTCCCAGCTTGTTGGCCTCGGCTACCTTGTGCTCGAGGCCGCCCTCTTCCAGCATGTCACGCCCTGTGCCAAAGGTGTTTGTGATGATAATCTCGGCGCCCGCTTCTATGTATTCCTGATGAATATCCCTCACCAACTCGGGATGGGTGAGCATCGGACCGCCCGACCACGTGGTGGGGCTTGCCAGCCCCCGCCTCTCGATCTCCGAGCCCATACCCCCGTCCATCAAGATCGTCTCCCCCGCTGCCAGGCGGCCCTGCAATTTCTCAAAGTTGCTCATGTTTCTCTCCTGGTGAAATCCGAATTTGCCGTTCCAGTCCGGGCGCTAGACATCGGGAAATAGCTCACGAGTCTGAGGGTCTGCTTTCGCGGGAATGACGGAATGGCGACACCGACAAAGTTGATACTGTCTAGGAGTTGTGACCGAGGCCGACGGCCCCGGAGTCAGTGCAGCGGTCACACGGCGAGCGCGGTCTGCTCGTACCAGTTGTAGTTGGCTGACCCGTCTTGGGCGTTGCCCTGTTGGGAGGGAATCACGAACCCGGTGGGAGACACCTGCGAGGTGTAGGCTGAGTTGTTCGTGACCGCGTTGGCAGAGACGGCGTATGCGCTGGTGAACAGCAGCATGGCGACGATTATCGCCAGGGCGATGGGAAAGACTATCGGTATGTCACGCATGGCCCGGACTGCTCCTCTTCCGGCTTCCACATAATACCAAATCGTTGCGTGCCACCCATTACGTGTTCGCAATGATCCGCCCCGTATCGTGGTGCGGGATGACGTTCTTTCGCGTGAATGACGGGTTAGCGAGTCGGACTCAGGTACTCTTCGAGGTGCTTTCTCAGCAGCACGCGGCCCCGATGGAGACGCGACTTGAAGGATGAGACGGTGATGTCGAGCGCATCGGCGGCTTCGGCGTTGGTCAGTCCTTCTACGTCTCTCAGGAGGACGGCGGCCCTGAAGTCTTCGGGCAGCATCGCGATGCCCTCGCGCAGCCTGTCGCCGAGCTCGGAGTTCGAGGCGAACCGTTCGGGCGTGTCCGACCAGTCCGGTATGTCCACGTCGTCCAGGCCGGTCCGCGTTAGGGTCTTCTCCCTCTTCTCCTTGCGCAGACGCATCAGAGCGGCGTTGACCGTGATCCGGTACAGCCAGGTCGTGATCTTCGAGTCCCCTCTGAACCGGTCGTATGCCCTGTAGGCCGACAGCAGTGCGTCCTGTGCGACCTCCTCGGCGTCTTCCGGCCTGCCCATCATCTTCAGGGCGACGTTGTACACCAGGTCGGAATGCTGTTCGACGATCTGCTCGAAGTCAGCGACCGCTGTGGTATTCTGTGAGTGCTGTACCGACTGTTCTGCCACGGTCTTCTCGGGTGTTTCAGCCTCGATGTGTCTCGCAGGAAAGTCCGGCTGGACTCAATCTGCATCCTTTTGAATCGCCTTGCATCCAATTGTATCTGATAGATGGGTTAGCAGTAAGTGGCAAAGTCGGATCGCTCGTGGGCCGTCATGTTGACGGTCAGACGGGGTTGGACTAGAGTTTAGTCGCTTCATCAGAGACGGTAACTGGCAGGATGATTTCACGACTGGTCAGATTTTTCAGGAGGCGCGAGCTCGACTGCGGTGAGGTAAGAGCAGCGTCCTCGGACTTCCTCGACGACGAGCTCAGTTCAGGCGCGTCGTCCAGGATCAGGGCGCACCTTGAACGGTGCCCTGCATGCACTGCGTTCATAGAGACGCTGAGAGCCACGATCGACATGCTGCGCTCGACCGCCGGGTCCGGAGCTCCAGCCGGATTCAGGGAGCGCGTTAACGAGCGCCTTCGCAGCGGCTAGTGTGTAGCGACGCTCCACATGGATTGCCGCTTTCAGATACCACTGCATAGCCCCCTCTCCCTGAGGGCTGAGAGGGGTAGGTAAACAAATAAATCGTTCGTCCTGAGCTTGTCGAAGGACCCACAGTCTCTGGATTCCGGCCTACGCCGGAATGACGAATTGTGAAATACCTACCCTTGTCAGCTCCCTGAGGGTGAGGGTGAAAACGGCCCGATCGCAATCTGCTGGGCACCACCCACGCCTATCTGGATTCCGACCTTCACTCAAATGACGGATGTGAAAAGCGCCCACGTACCTGCGACACGCGCATAGAGGCAGAGCTCTCATGAAAATCGCCGTCTGTATAAAACAGGTGCCCGTCATCTCGATGCTCAAGTTTGACAACGAGACTCGCCGCGTGGTGCGCGAGGGCGTGCCGAACGAGGTCAACCCATACGACGTTCTGGCGCTTTCGCTCGCCATGCGACTCAGGCAGGAACAGGGAGCCGAGGTCGTCGCGCTCACGATGGGGCCGCCGCAGGCGTCCGACGCGCTCGTCCAGGCTCTCGCCATGGGTGCTGACCGCGCAGTTCACCTCAACTGACCGCGCATTCGCCGGCTCTGACACGCTGGCGACCTCTCGCGCCCTGGCACTGGCTCTCGAACGCGAGCAGCCTGACCTCGTCATCTGCGGACGCAACAGCACGGACGCGGAGACCGGACAGGTCGGCCCAGAGATCGCCGAGATTCTCGGAGTGCCGCAGATTACGGCCGTGTCGAAGCTCGACTTAGACCCTGAGGCGGGCACGATTTCAGCTACACGTCTGACGGACGAGGGCTACCAGGAGTTGGAGTGTTCGCTGCCCGTGCTGGTGACCATCACCGACGGCGCGGCCGAGGAGATCTATCCGAGGCGGGAGCAGATGCAAGAAGCCGCTTCCAGACCGGTCCAGCAGGTGACCGCCGCCGACCTGACTGAGGATCTGTCCCAGTTCGGACTGGACGGCTCTCCGACGTGGGTCGATGAGATCTTCTCCCTGGAGTCGACAAGGCTCGGCACGGTCGTCCGCGACCTCCCGCCCGACGAATCGGTGGCACAGCTCATGGAGTTCCTCGAGGATGGAGGGGCAGGGGACGGTGCTCATTGACGACGATAGATTCCCTGCTTCTATAGAAGTAGATGTGGAGTAAGTTGGGGACGGGTGAGAAGAGAACGATGCAGAAGATATTTACGACGATGCCGATGACGTCCTCCTTTTCGTTCAGTCCGGCGGAGGACGGAGCTAGCTAGCTGACAGAGGCCCAAAGGCATGGAGCGCGGGGCGTCTCAGGGCGGCGAGCTGGGTAGCGCGAGGAGGATACGGGGTCATAGGTGGAGAGGTACGGCCCGTCACGCTGGAGCTTCTACGGAAGGGCACGCGAGCTTGCGTCGCAGATAGGCACCAGCGTCGAGGCCGTGCTGATAGGAGACGCCGACGATGGACGCATCCGGCAACTGACCGCGTACGGAGCGGACACGGTGCACGTTACGGTCGGGCCAGGACTTGCCGAGTACGACACCGAGACTCACACTGCCGCGTTAACGGCTGCGATCAACGCCCACTCGCCGTACGCCGTGCTGGTGCCGTCCACGGCCAACGGACGCGATCTGCGCACGCGTGGCCGGCAGGCTGCATCTTGGACTCACCGGAGACTGCGTGGGCCTCGACATCGACGACGAAGGACGGCTCTCGCAGCTCAAGCCTGCGTTCGGTGGAAGCATCGTAGCTCCAATCCTGTCGCGCACTCTTCCCAACATGGCGACTGTGCGGCCCGGCATCCTGACGGCGTGTGAGCCGGACGACTCGATCGAGCCGGTGGTCAATCGGATCGAAGTCGGGACGGTCGAGGCGTCAGGGGTCAGAGTGCTCAGGAGCGTGTCAGACGAGTCGGCGGAAGGCGCAGAGCTGGAGCACGCTGCGAGGATTGTGTCCGTCGGCAAGGGTATAGGCGGGCCTGAGAACCTCGGGCCGATACGCGAGCTTGCATCGGCGTTTGGCGCGTCTATTGGCACGACTCGGGACGTATGCGACCTCGGATGGCTGCCGCGCCAGTACCAGATAGGGCTGTCTGGCAAGGCAGTCGCGCCGGAGCTGTACGTGGCAGTCGCGCTGCGCGGGCCATTCAACCACACGGTCGGCATCCAGCGGTCGGGGACAATCGTCGCGATCAACAACAGCGCACGGTCGCAGATTCAGATAGTAAGATTGATTTCCGAAGCGTCCCCGACTTCGGAAAAATCCTAGGGAGACTGGAATGAGATAGTGCCGGAGTTGACCAGCGCAGTCAGGCGTCGTCTGGGCGTATGTGATTTGTGTGATTCGCAATCAGCGGCCGCAGGACTACCTTACCCGTACTGGAGGTTTAAGTATGGCAGAAGTATCAATCACGCCGCGAGCGAACGGTCCGCTACTGATCCAGGGGGACTTCAAGATCGTCGATGCCCAGGGCAACGAGTACTCCGTCGAGGGAGACGTGGTGACGCTCTGCCGCTGCGGCCAGAGCGAGAACAAGCCCTTCTGCGACGGCACCCACCGCCCCGCCGGATGCGGACGGCCAGACCGACAGCGAGCGCGAAGTGAAGTTCAAGTAGCGTAGCAGTATAAGCAGAGTAGCAGTCACTTCTCCACTCATTGAAGGGGGAGCGGAGATAGTAGCCTCAAGGGAGAGTAGTCACACTCGGAAAGAAATCGAGAGTTAGAAGCGGAGAGTAGAGGGAAGCGGAGGAGAGTAGTCACACTCGAAAGACATCACCCCCGTGAGTCCCTGTCAGCCCAATGCGCGGCTGTCACGGAGACTACCGGGGGTGATCTATTCTATAAGGGATACGTAGGCAGACCCGTCGCAATATATGCGAACGGATACGTTGTTGATCGCAGGCTATTTCGTCGTTATTCGTCACAGAAGGCAGCCGCACTGTGCTAGAATCGAGACAGGAGGGAAGCATGGCCACCAGACCTGCTGACACGGCTTCCACTACCGATCTCAACGAGGTCTTCTACCCTGAATCGGACGGTATGCCTTTGCCCGACGGAGAGTTCCAGGCGCCACTTTACCGTGAGGTCCTGTCCATATTCGAGGAGTACTACCGAGGGACCAGGGCCCAGAGGCACACATGTCAATCAACCGGCCAAAACACGTTCCGTGTAATTACGAGGGGGGGCAACCCAGCGCTTGGCTATCCCCGGGAATGCTACGTGTCTCGACATCAGCATGGAGCCGATAGAGAGGTACAACACCTATCGGGTCTGGGAGATGGGCAAGCCGCCGGACTTCGTGCTTGAGATCGGCTCTCCCAGCACCGCGACAACTGACCTGGTCGCCAAGCGAGAGCTTTACGCTCAGATGGGAATAGAGGAGTACTGGCGCTTCGACTCGACGGGCGGCGACTTCTACCGGGAACCCCTGGTGGGAGAGCACCTGGTCGATGGGCCGGAGAGTACCGAACGCTTGGAGTGTTGGATCCGCGAAACCCGTGCGGTCTCGTGCGAGTCCACAGCCCTGTGTTGGAGCTGGACCTGTGCTGGGACAACGGCCACCTGCGTGCCTACAACCCCGCTACGGAAAAGTGGCTGCTAAGTTCCAGAGATGTCTCCAAGCTGGCCAGGGAAGAACGGGCTGCCAGACAGTCAGCCGAAGCTATTGCCGATGAAGAACGGGCCGCCAGACAGTCAGCCGAGGCGAGGCTGGCCGAAGTGGAAGCCGAGCTGAGACGCCTGCGTGGCCAGTAGCTGCCGACGCTACTCTTCCTCTGGCGGGGTGTACTGGCCGAGGAAGACGCGGGTCAGTATGTCGGTGTCCCTCACCGACTGCGGAGTGCCGCTGTGTACGACCCTTCCCTTATCCAGCACGTAGGCGCGGTCGACTATGTCGAGCACGCCCTTGATGTTGTGCTCCACGACCAGGATAGTGGTGTTGAGCCTGTCGCTGATCTCTGAGACCTTCTGAAACACCTCGCCGACCACTATTGGCGCGAGGCCCAGCGTCGGCTCGTCCAGCAGAAGAACTTCAGGGCCTGCCATAAGTCCCCGGCCAAGAGCCAACATCTGCTGCTGTCCGCCTGACATCTGGCTGGCGAGGTCTCCGCGCTTCTCGTGCAGTACCGGAAACAGCTCCATGACCGAGTCCATGCGCCGGTCCTTCTCAGCCGGGTCGTTGAGGTAGAGACAACCCATTTCGAGGTTCTCCGCAACGGTGAGATGGGTAAATACCCGCCTGCCCTGCGGGACGAACGCGATGCCCTCTTTTACTATCTCGTGAGTGGCCGCTGCAAGAGGCTCCTGGCGCCAGTACACTTCTCCGCCGACCACGGGCGCAAGGCCCATGATGGCCTTGAGAACAGTGGACTTGCCGGCGCCGTTGGGCCCCATCACCGCGACCGCCTCTCCCCTGCGCACGCCGAGCGATATGCGGTCCAGCGCAACCACCGCGCCGTAGTGGACCGATATATCGACCAGGTCCAGTAGTTTCACATCTGTCTGTGTGTCCGCCATTCTCTAGCACCGTGCCCAGATATTTCTGCCTTGATCCAGACTGTAGCAATCACTGGATTCCCGCTTTCGCGGGAATGACGGTTTGGGGATGAAGCACCTGTAGTCTTTGAGTGAACACGGCGCTATGTCCCCAGGTATGCCTCTATGACCTCTTCGCTGGATAGGACGTCTTCGACTTCTCCCTCGGTGAGCAACCTGCCGCTGTCGAGCACGATCAGATGATCGGTCAGCTCACGGACGATGTCCATATTGTGAGATACGAAGATGATGGAGCGATCCTCGTCGCGCATGAGCCTCATAATGTCCTTGACTCTCTCCAACATCTGGGGGAAGAGACCGGCGAACGGCTCGTCGAACAGGTACGTGTTGACCTCGAGGGCCATTGCGCGGCCGATCTCCAGCAGCTTGCGCTGGCCGTATGAGAGGTCCATGGCGAGCGCGTCCCGCTTCTCCCACATCCCGACGTTTTCGAGTATGCGCTGCGCCTTTTCGCGGTGGCCCGATTTGCCGCGCTCCATCAGCGCACGAAACGGACTCCTCTCGGTCAGCACAACCAGATGTTGTCCCAGACGCTGATCTGATCGAACAGCCGGACCTCCTGGAACGTGCGGGTGAGGCCATGTTCGGGAGTCTCGTAGGCTCTCACAACCCTGAGACCGACGCCATCTATGATGACGATTCCACCATCCAGCGGCAGTGTGCCGCTGAGCAGGTTCACCAGGGTCGACTTTCCGGAACCGTTGGGGCCGACGATGCTGGTCATCCCCGTCCGCGGGATGGAGATGGAGAGCTGGTCCACGGCCCTGACGGCTCCGAAGCGCTTGGAGATCTCGGAGGTCTCAAGCGCGAAGTCGTCTGAGGCGCCGGTGCGAGTTGCGGTCATAGCCTGTACCTCCCAACCAGGCCCTGCGGCCTGAACAGCATCAGCAACACCAGGAGTATACCCAAGACTACCTGTCGCGCCTGGCCGATGTACTCGACAGGCATGAACGGCAGGAAGCGCATCCCCTCTTCGAGCAGGACGAACGCCATCGCGCCCAGCAGAGAACCCCAGATCGTGGCGAGTCCGCCCAGGATCACGATGGATATAAGCAAAATAGATTCGAGCAGGACGAATGAGAAGGGGTCTATGAAGCTGGTCCAGCTGCTGAACAGGCCGCCCGCAAGCCCCGCCATCATGGCGGAGATGACCCATATGACGAGCTTGTACTGCGTTACCCGGTAGCCGAAGACCTCTATCGCCTGCTCGTCCTCGCGGATCGCGGTGAGCACCCTGCCGAAGGAGGAGGTCACTACGAACCACGCTATCAGCATGACCACAGCGAGGGTTGCCAGCACGAAGATGAGAAACTCGAGCTCGCCGTCGAGCACCCAGCCACCTATTTCGGGCCGGGCGATCTCGTGAATTCCGAACGCGCCCCTGGTGAGGCCGCGCCAGTTCAGGAACACGTTGAATGTGATGATCGCGAATCCGAATGAGACGAGTACGTAAATGTCGTCCCTGAACCGGTTGAACACCACTCCCACAATGACCGCGATCAGCCCCGCCAGAAGCACGCTGACAGGCAACGCCGCGAAGAAGGGCCACGCAAAGGTTGGTATAGCCTCGGTGCGGAGCTGCTCGTAGTCTGGATTAGAGCTGAGAATGGCCATAGCGTAGGCGCCGATGCCGAAGAAGCCGATGTGCCCCACCGACAGCAGGCCGGTGAACCCGACGACCAGGTTCAGGCTGACCGCCAGTATGGCCCAGATGGCGAAGACCGTCCCCACGGTGATGGCGAACCCCACGCCCTGCCACAGCATGAACCCAATGGCCCACGCTATGACGAACAGGTTCGCCCACAGTTGGACATTGCCCTTCGACGACTGCCAGAAGCTCCGGGGGTCGCGGAGCAGGGTCGCGAAGTCATTGAAGAGCTGTTTGTTCATCAACAATTCTTTTTCCCTTCGAGAGAGAAGTACAAGACTCAGAACTTCTAGCCGTCATTCCCGCGCACGCGGGAATCCATCTCCTGGCAACACGGTTCGCCGTACTGGACTCCCGCCCCGTATCGAAGTACGGGACATGCTTTCGCGGGAGTGACGAAACTACTGCTGACTGAGTTTTGCACTTATCTCGCCTCTGAGGATGCAGATTTACTTTCTGGGCAGCAGGCCGTTGGGCCAGAACGACAGGAAGAGTATGAGAAGGACGAACGAAATGGCGTCCTTCCACTCTCCGGCCAGGTCCCAGATGCCGAACTGCTCAATCAGGCCCAGCACGAATCCGCCGACTATCGCGCCGTATATGTTTCCAATGCCGCCGACGACTGAGGCGATCCACCCCTTCAGAAGCAGCAGCAGGCCCATTCTGGGCTGAATGGCCGTGTCGTGTCCGCTCAGCACGCCGGCTGCGGCGGCGTACACCGCGCCTATGAAGAAGACGGCGGCGATGACCACGGTCGTATTGATTCCGACGACCTTCGATACCTCTTCGTCGTCTCCTATCGCTCGCACCGCCTTCCCGAAGGAGGTCATCTTGAGAAGGAAGACCAGAAAGACGAACCCGACGAGCGCGACGACGATGGTGAATATGTTGAACCCCTTGATGCTGGCGCCCAGTATCTTCAAGGGGGCACTGCCGAATGCGTCAGGCAGTGGACGCGGCGCGCTCTGGAAGATGATCGTAGTGAACGCGGTGATTGCGAGCAGGATACCGAGCGTGGCCACCAGCATAACCAGCGGAGACCTTGCCCGCTCTCGCATGTACACGTACAGCCCCCGGTACAGGGCCAGTCCCACGATACCGGCCAGAAGGCATGAGACGGCCCAGCTAAGGTACAGCCCGGAGCCGGGCGAATCAGCTACGAGAAGAGCGCAGTACGCTCCAAGCGCAACTCCCGCAACCGCCCCAACGACTAGGACCGGGATCGCGCTGGCCCTGGAGAACACGCTCCTATACGCGCCATAGAGGACCCACACGACAGCCACCGCCACGACCACACCGACGGCCGGACTGAGCACAGTGTTGATCTGGGCGGGAAATGTCAGCGCGAACCCCATGTACACGCCGGCTGCCGCGCCGATCAGCAAGCCGACGGTCCCGAACGACGGTCGGCTTGAGACGGCTCCGCAGGCGGGAACCGAAGCTCGCATGGAACGACCACGCGACGACTCCGGCGGTCACCACCGCGAACAGGATGTTCAGGATGGGTTCGTTGACCTCGTAGCGCCCGCCGAGGGTATCGTGCGAGCGCAGGTAGAAGACGCCGTATGCTCCAAGTGCTGCTGCTGGCGCCGTAGTACAGATCGAAGAACCAGACCGTGCTGTACACCAGGGTGAATCCCATCGCGAGCAGAGCGTACACTGCGCCCACGGCAAGGCCGTTGAAGGTGAACTGCAAGGCCTGGTCAGGGGACTGGGTAATCTTCCAGACGATGTAGAGCACAGCCAGTGCAGTCAGGACGATGGCGAGGGTCGCACTATGGCGACCACGGTATCTGAGCAAGTGACTCCTCGAAGAAGTTGTTGCCTTAGGGCCTCCTCTCCCTTGATGGGAGAGGATTGAGGTGAGGGTGAAGGAGTTGGAACGACTCCCCCTCATCCTAACCTTCTCCCGCCGAGGGAGAAGGGACTTTGGAAACACCCTCTAAGCTAGATTCGTAGATATCGAGATGGCTGTTATCGGTTGATTACGGTGTGGGGCCGGCCAGTGGATCGTCGCGGACCGGCCCCACGGGAATTACGGAATCTACTGCTGCATCATCGCAGATGGAGCCGGGCCGAGTACCCTGTAGCCCTGGTTGGCTTCGGTGCGCTCAGCCAGGGGCAGTACCTCGACCACCACGTTTGCCAGTCCTACGACCTCGCCCCTTTCGTCGAAGCTGTAGCTCTCTCCAATCGTGCCGCTCCAGGTGATGCCATACATGCAGTCTCTGAAGCCGTCAGCGTCCTGGTCGTCGCCGGTCTGCTTCAGGCACTCTGCGGTAATGTACACATCGTCATACGCCGAGCCGAGATACCACGGAAGGGTGACGTAGCCATAGCGTGCGCGGAAACTGGCCAGCACATCCTGGGCCTTCATGTTGCCGGGATCGAGGTCGGTGATAACCGCCTTGAGTCCAGTGGCAGCGTCGCCGGCAATCTCCAGCGCAGTGGTGCCGACAGGAACGATCTCTGAATAGAGACCACCCTCGTATCCAAGCTCGCGGATCTGTTTGACGACGGTTCCGCCGGTGAACTCGGACTGGGCGGCAATGTGTATGGCGTCGGGGTCCTGGCCGATGATCTTGGTCAGCTGCGATCTGAAGTCGGTGACGTCCGATGCGTAGCGCTCCTCGGCAACAACCTCTCCTCCGAGCTTCTCGAACTGCTCGACGGTGGTCCTGCGGACGCCCTCAGCGTAGTCGGTGGCCTCGGTGATGGTGGCGATCGTTCGGACGCCGTCGTCCCAGAGCAGGTTGCCGGTGTCGATGCCGAGCTGCGCGTCGTTGAGCGACGTGCGGAAGATATAGTCGCCGGCTTCGGCGATGTCGGGGTTGGTCGCCAGTCCGGAGAACATGATGACCCCGTCCTCCTCAGCCAGCGGGGCCGCTCCGAGCATCGCGCCGCTGCACGACGTTCCGAGGATGATCTTCACCCCGTCCACGTCGGTCAGCTTTCTGTACGCTGTGATCGAGTCCTGCGCGTTGCACTTCTCGTCTTCGACGATCAGCTCCAGCTTGTGACCGTTGATGCCGCCAGCGGCGTTGATCTCGTCAACGGCCATCTGCTTCGCTTGCACGGCGACTCTGCCGTAGGTCTCGCCTGGACCGGTGACCGACTCCATCACACCGATTCTGAAGGGCTTCTCGTCCATCATCATGCCGGCCATAGACGGAGCCGGACCAAGCATCCTGTAGCCCTGGTTGGCTTCAGTGGCGTCGGCCCACCGCAGGATTTCGCCACGACGTGAGACAGCCCGACACGGACTCTCGCCTCTCGTCGAAGCTGTAATCCACTCCAATGGCGCCACTGAAGGTGATATCGTACATGCAGTCGCGGAAGCCGTCCGCGTCCTGGTCATCTCCGGTGCGCCCCAAACACTCGGCGGCGATATATACCGTGTCGTAGGCCGATCCGAGGAACCAAGTGAGGGTAAGGTAGTCGTAGCGCTCGCGGAAGTTGACGAGTAGGTCCCGCGCCGTTCTGTTGTTCGGGTCGAGGTCTGCGGGTATGATGGCCTTGACGCCCGCGGCGTGCTCTCCAGCTATTTCGAGCGCGGTCGCGCCTGTGGGAACGCTCTCAGTGTAAATCGGGCCTGTGTAGCCGAGCTCGCGCGCCTGCTTGATGATCGTTCCGCCAGCCAGCTCACCCTGGGTGGCCAGGTGCAAGCGCGTCCGGGTTTGCGTTGATGAGCTTAGTAAGCTGCGACCTGAAGTCGGTGACGTCCGAGGCGTAACGCTCCATGGCCACGACCTCACCGCCGAGCTTCTCGAACTGCTCGACAGAGGTCCTGCGGACGCCCTCAGCGTAGTCGGTCGTCTCGGTGATGGTCGCCAGATTCCGGATACCGTCCGCCCACATCGCGTTGCCGGTATCGATGCCCAGCTGCACGTCGCTTATGGCGGTGCGGAAGATGTAGTCGCCCGCGTTGGCGATGTCGGGGTTGGTGGCGGAGGGAGAGAACAGGATAACGCGGTCTTCCTCGGCGAGTGGGGCCGCGCCGAGCATCGCGCCGCTGCACGTCGTGCCCAGAATGATCTTCACCCCGTCCACATCGGTCAGCTTCCTGTACGCAGTGATCGAGTCCTGCGCGTTGCATTTCGAGTCTTCGACGACCAGTTCCAGCATCCGGCCGTTGATACCGCCTGCGGCGTTGATCTCGTCGCGAGCCAACTGCTTGGCGTTGAAACCCGGGTTGCCGTAGGACTCGCCCACGCCGGTGAGGGAGTCCATCACGCCGATCCTGAATGGATCGGGAGTCATGGCGTCAGCGACGGCCATTTCGACCGCCATCCGGATGTCCTCCTGGGAGACTCCTGGGCGATCTGCCAGAACCTTGGCTATCGCGGCTGGTGACCTCTGCTTCGGTCAGGCCCGGCGTCTGCCTGGTGAGCGCGTCGGCTATGGCGCCCGCCAACTGCGACTCGGTGACCCCTGGCCTCTCAACCAGCGCCTTGGCTATCGTGTCTCCGACCTGTGCCTCGGTGAGGCCCGGCGTCTGCTTTGCGAGCGCATCGGCGATTGCGCCCGCCACCTGGGCTTCGGTGACTCCGGGCTGATTTGCAAGCGCCCCGGCTATCGCGTTTCCTACCTGCGACCTGTCACTCCGGGCTGATCGGCCAGTGCCTTGGCTATGGAGTCAGCGACCTGCGCCTGTGTCACTCCGGGCTGGGCCGCGAGTGCGGCCTGCACAGCGGAGGCGACCTCAGCGGGGGTTGCGCCTGTCGGCTGAGATTGCATTGCCTGCTGAATCAGTCCGAGAAGTCCGGAGAGTGGGTTCGAGGCGACGGCGCATCTCTCGCTCGCACGCCTGCCGCAAACAGCGCCAGAAGCACCGCCGGGACCAACAGTGTTATCAGTCTTAGTCTGCTCATTTCAACCTCCTCTCCTCGCACCTATGCCCGGCACGCTCCTTCGAGCGCTGCGCATCCGCCATCACGCTCTCGTACTCGTGGTTGCGTCTCCATTATATACCGACGTTATGATGCCTGTGTACGAAGATTATGTGCGTGAAGTGAAATCGGTGGGAGATTGTGCCCACGCGTGAATGTGCGATCCATCGGTGGGTGTGATCGTTGCGTGCCGCAAAAACGCACGGCGCGTACTACGACTGTGGACTGCCAACCTCTTTCCAGAGCCTGCGGCCTACTGAGATTGCGAGAGCCGTGTACAGCGCATCGACGAGCGGGAAATACACCATGTGGGAGGTGACCGCTTCGCCGGTCTCGCTGTCGGGGTTCAGCGTCCAGAACCACTCCCAGAGAACAGCATCGTCAGTGCGATAGCCCCGTAATAGACCAGGTTGAGTCGCAGGTACTCGGTAACGATGAGCTCATCGGCTTCACGGACATGCTTCCGCAGGAAGCTCACGACCAGGACTATCAGCACGCCCGCGGCCATGAACCAGTTCAGTATTTTCCAAACAGGGTAGTCAGGCGACCCGTCGTGAAACAGCGGCGTCGCTATGAGCAGCGCTGCCGCGGCGACCCCAGTCGCTACAAGATAGACAGCCAGAATTCTCTTCAACAGATCCATGATTCTCGTACCCTCCTTTGGTTCTGCCTGTTTGGACGTTAAGCAGACTCCCGAATCATATCCCAGACTTTCTGACGACAGCTAAGATCGAGGCACGGCTATCGGTCGCGAGCTGACGTTCTCCCGCCCTCTACGGGGCGACACCGGTTCATAAGGACGGATACTGTCGATCTGCTCCGCCTCGGCCCTCTGGGCGTGGTACAGGTCCCAACGGAGTTGCAGGTTCATCCAGAAGTCAGGAGACGTATCGAAGAACTTGGAGAGCCGTAATGCCGTGCTGGGCGTGACCCCTCGTCTCCCGCGGACAACCTCGTTGACGCGCTGGAAGGGGACGTGGATAGCTGTGGCCAGATCGCGCTGTGTCATGCTGAGCGGCAGCAGGAACTCCTGCAGCAGCATCTCGCCTGGGTGAGTCGGCTCCCGGTCTGTGGGGATACGCACCATTACTGGTCTCCCTCTCAATGATAGTCGGTTATTTCGACTTCTACGGGACCAGTTTCGGTCCAGACGAAGCAGATGCGATACTTGTCGTTGACGCGAATGCTGTGTTGCCCGCTTCGGTCCCCGGCCAGTCGCTCCAGTCGATTGCCGGGAGGTACGCGGAGATCACCTATGACTGCGGCGGAATCGAGTTGGTCCAGCTTCCGCTGAGTCACACTCCAAATGGCAGAAGGACAGACACGTCGCGCGCGTCGAGTGTTACGTCCGTTGAATACGTCCTCGGTGCCGCCATCCTTGAACGAAACAATCACGAAGACATGATAGCACGGTAGTCGTGCTATCGAAAATGCTCAGCGTGCCAGGTGAAAGTGTCAGACACAGGTTCGTTCCCGTCCATGCTCTCGCACGCTTTCTGCTATATGCGGTGGGGTAATCAATCATAGGATGGCTCCCTTATGAATCTGATGTACTGTTGGTGGGTACTTCAGCAGACAAAGGCAGCCGCCAGACGTTAATCTGAAGGCAACCACTTTGCATAACGTCCAGATGCCGAACCAGGCCCGGGACGTCGAAATCGGCAGTGGAATGTTTCCCCACGGCGCTGACCATCGTCGGCACCACTGATCGCGCTGCGTTCGTGGTCGCAGTCGAGGACTTCAGGACGCTGATGAGGCGCGCGTAGCCGCCGGTTGTGGGTCCCTCCGGCCGGGCCGCACGGCTGTCAGCCCTGGGCATGTTCGGTTACAATTTCAGTACCGGCAGGTTAGTTGCGGTCTCCGGACCGTTGACAGTGGGGTAAACATGGATGCAAGGGAAACATCGCGGGCAGCCTGGGAGGGTGCACCGTTAAGCGAGCTCGCATCCGAGACGGCGCTCATAGCGGGTGTTGGCGACGCTACAGATGGAGAGTGGGCCTGGACCCTGCCGTCGGAGCATCCCGATCTAATCCCACTGGGAGGCGGCATTCCCGACGCGCCAACGATCCCTTCCGAGCAGTACAGGCGTGCGCTGAACGCTGTTCTGGACGAAGAGGCCGACCACGCCATGGTCTACGGCGGCTGGATGGGATTCGAGGGATTGAGGGAGGGACTGGCCAACCGACAGAACCGACTCGAAGGCCTCGACCTAGACGCGGACAACTTCATCATTCATAACGGCGGTTCCGCAGCGATGGACAACATTGCCAGGACATTCGTCCGTGCTGGTGACGTGGTGATAGTCGAGGGTCCGAGCTTTTCCGGTTTCGTCGAGACGATTCAGGCCTGCCTGGCTGAGATCGTTGAGGTCCCTGTTGACGATGATGGCATCTCGCTTGAGGCCGTAGCGGCTGCCATTGCGGAGGCGGAGGCGGCCGGTAAGACGGTCAAGATGGTCTATACGATCCCCGACTATCACAACCCGACCGGCGTCACGATGTCTGAAGCTCGCCGCAGGGCGCTGCTTGAACTGTGTGCCCCCCACCGCGTCATGGTCGTTGAAGACGGCACGTACAGTGAGCTCTACTTCGATGTCCCTCCTCCTCCTTCGATGTACGCACTGTCCGACGGCTACGGAGTAATGAGAATCGGCACTTTCAGCAAGGTAGCCGCCACCGGCCTGCGAGTTGGCTGGACACAGGCCAGGAGCAGCTTCATAAAGGCGCTGACCAAAGTCAGGTATGACATGGGGGCCAGTCCCATACTGCTCAGGGCAATGGCGCGCTATCTGGAATCCGGCCATCTCGAGTCCCATGTGGAGGAGTTGCGCGAACTGTACGCGCTCAAGTGCCGGACTCTGTGCGACTCTCTCGAAGAACACTGCGGCTCATATGTCAGGTTCACCCGCCCCACGGGAGGGTTCTTCCTGTGGCTGGAGTGCATCGGCGCGCCCGCGTCTGAGGTGAGGGCTGCGGCTGCTGAAGAGGGACTCATACTAGCGGGCGGTTCGACGTTCTTCCACGATCCGAAAAAGGCCCAGGACAGGTATCTCAGGCTCGCCTTCAGCAGCGCGTCTGTTAATCAGCTCAGGGAAGTCGGGGCAAGACTGGCAACTGCGTTTCGCAAAGTCGTTGACTGAGGCCTCTTCCCGACTCTGGCCGGCGGCGCTTCTGGTGCTGACGAAACGCGCCGATCGGCCCGGCTGGAACGATTGCACCCGCCTTGATGCCCTCGTACACTGTCGGAGTTTGGAACTTGGGCACACACACCATGGAGGCACGCAATGAGTGAACTGGACGACCGCTACGAACGCGGACAGGAAACGCGGAGGATGTTTGGCGGCGGACAGATCGTCGGCGGGTCGTCTCCGGGAGCGTGGGACATTGCGCCGGACCTGGAACGGATACTTGGCGAGGCGCTGTTCGGCACCATCTGGAAGCGGCCCGCGTTGACGCCGGTGCAGAGGGAGATGATCACCCTGTCGTGCCTCATAGTCATGAACCGCGAAGTACAGCTGAAACGGCATCTGGGCAACGCGCTGAACATAGGACTGACGCCGGAGCAGGTCGTGGAGTTGATCATTCACGACACCTGGTACGGTGGAGCGCCGGCGGGCATCCAGGCGCTGACGCTGTGCAAAGAGGTCTTCGAGGAGCGAGGGATAGACTTTACTCCGGCCCGCATCCACGACACCGGCGAAGATCCCGAAAGTCTGTTCCAGCGGGGCGATGAGTTCCGGCGCAGCTACATGGGAGACACTTCAGCGGCGCGGCCGACCCCGCCGACGGAAGCTGAGAGGGAGCTGGGCCGCATCACCGGCGAATACTACTGGGGTGCGACCTGGACTCGACCGGGGCTTGATCTCACCAGCCGCTGTCTCTGCACCATGACGTGCCTGGCAGCGTTGGGTCGCGAGGGACCCCTGAGGAGCCATATTCTGGGCGCGCTTAACATCGGGTTGACGCAGGACCAGATCATCGAAGTGTTCGGCCACATGACGCTGTACGCCGGGATACCGTTTGCCCGCGGCGCGATGGACATTGCCAACGATATATTCGCCAGCGCGTGAAGATGCTGCAGCCACTGGCCGGCTTTCGCACGGACTGGAATTCCGTTGACGGTCTACATACCCGATGCTACACTCCCCGCGATCTCACGTAGCCTGGGAACGGGCCGTCACTGCATACTCGCTCCCAGTTAGGAACATAATCCCATGAGCTATCGGCTGGGCGTCGATGTCGGGGGAACGTTCACCGACCTCGCCCTCTACGACACCGATACCAACCGTCTCGAATTCGCCAAGACGCCTTCCACGCCGGTCAACCAGGCCCTCGGAGTAGCTGCCGGAATCCGCGAACTGATGGACCGGCACGCCGTTTCCCCGGACCGGATCGATTTCTTCATACATGGCACGACGGTAGCGACGAACACGCTCCTTGAGCGTAAGGGCGCGAAGACGGCGCTGATCGTTACCGCGGGGTTCCGCGACGTCCTGCAGATCGGCAGGCAGGACAGGCCCGACCTCTACGACTGGCGCATTCGCCGCTCCGATCCGCTGGTCCCGCGCCGCCTGCGTTTCGAGGCCCAGGAGAGAGTGCTCCACACCGGAGAGGTGCTGACGCCTATGGAGATAGAGGGGCTCGACAATATCGTCAAGCGAGTCAAGGACGCCAACATCGACGCTGTTGCCGTGTGTCTCATCCACTCCTACGCCAACCCTGTGCACGAACAGGCCATCGGCGACGCTATCCGTCGTGAGCTGCCGGACATCCCTGTCTCGCTCTCTCACGAGATACTGCCGGAGTTCAAAGAGTACGAGCGGATGAGCACGACTACAATCAACGCCTATGTCGCACCCGTCATGGAGCGCTACTTGCGTCGGCTCGAAAAGAGCATCGCCGAAGTGGGCCTCAAGTCGGATGTGTACATCATGCAGTCCAACGGCGGAACGATGGGCGTGGAAACGGCCATCGAGCGTCCCGTCCACACGATCCTGTCGGGGCCGGCGGCGGGTGTCATCGGCGCTGTCGCCATCGCCCAGCAGGCGGGCAAACCTAACAGCATCTCCATCGACATGGGAGGCACCAGCTTCGACGTGTCGCTCTCGTACAGGGGTGAAGTCCGCCGAACACAGGAAAGCGAACTCGAACGCCTTCCTGTCAAGGTTCCAATGGTGGATATCCACACGCTTGGCGCTGGCGGAGGAAGTATCGCGTGGATAGATCCCGGCGGAGCGCTCAGAGTCGGTCCGCAGAGCGCGGGCGCTGACCCAGGGCCCGCTTGCTACGGCAACGGGGGCACTGAGGCGACAGTAACGGACGCGAACCTTGTTCTCGGCAGGCTAGGAGCGACTAGTCTCCTCGGCGGCACAATGACCCTTGACAGGGAGTTGGCCCGAGACGTCATCTCCGAGCGCATCGCCAGGCCGCTGAGCCTCACCGTGGAGGAGGCAGCCGAAGGCATCGTACAGGTCGTCAACGCCAGCATGGTAAAGGGCATCCGAGTCGTATCGGTCTCCAAAGGCTACGACCCGCGCGAGTTCTCCCTTGTTGCGTTCGGTGGAGCGGGACCGCTCCATGCCTCAGAGCTTGCCGACGAGATGGACATTCCCACCGTGCTCGTTCCCGTTGCGCCCGGTGTCACATCGGCCCTGGGGCTGCTGATGGCCGACCTGAGACACGACTTCACGCAAACGGTGCTCAAGCCCGGCAACGAACTGTCGCCGACCGAGATCACGTCCTGGTACGAGCAGCTGGAAACGCAGGCGATGGAGCAGATGGCCCGCGAGGCGGTCGCGCCGGAGGACGTATCTCTCGTTCGAGCGGCGGACGCGCGATACGTCGGACAGGGCTACGAGCTAGAGGTCCTGGCTCAGTCAGGCAAGCTCGAACAGCGCGACGTCGAGGAGATCGTGGAGCGATTCCACGATGCGCATGTCCGCAGCTACGGCTACGCCTCGCGCGACAACGCGGTCGAGGTCGTCAATCTCCGAGTCACGGCCCTCGCGTCCATGCCCTCGCCCCGACCTCGCCAGCGATTCACGGAATGGCGGCGGAGACCCCTCTCTCTCTCGCATTGGCGAACGGAGCGTGTATTTCCGTAACGAACCGAAGACGACAAGCATCTATGATCGATCAGGTCTCCGTCCCGGGGACGTGATCGAGGGGCCGGCAATCGTAGAGCAGCTTGACTCTACAACGGTCGTATGGGAACACCAAACGGCCACCGTCGACAACCACCTCAACCTCCTCGTAACCGGCAGACACAGGTAGAGTCCGCGAGTCATACGCAACATTCGCAACGAAATACTCTCTCCCCAGGTACGCCCATGACGCCAACCAACGTCGATCCGATTACGCTCGAAGTGATGCGCAACGGGTTTTACTCCATCGCGGACGAGATGATCGCCGCGCTGATCCGCGCGAGCTACTCCACGAACATCAAAGACCGTCGGGATACGTCGGGAGCAATCTACACCGGCGCCGGCGATGTGGTCGTGGTGGCGCAGAGCGAGATTGGTACCCCGCTGCATCTTGGTACGATGCACTCCGCCGTCTTGACCGCTATGGACCAGTACCCGTTCGAGGAGCTGGAGCCGGGCGACGCCGTCGCGCTCAATACGCCCTACCCAGCCGGTCCCGGCCATCTCAACGACCTGGCGCTGATATCACCCGTATTCTATGAGGGCGAGCTCATTGCCATAACCGCCAATCAGGCCCACCACGTCGACATGGGCGGATTCGCCCCTGGGTCGATGCCATTCGGCGTCACGGAGATTTTTCAAGAGGGCCTGCAAATTCCCACCGTGCGCCTGTTCCACAAGGGACAGCTCAACCGCGACCTCTGGGCACTGATCGCTCAGAACGTTCGCCCCAGGACCGAAGTACGGGGCGACCTCCTTGCTCAGTTCGCCGCCAACAACGTCGCCGAGCGTCGGCTGACCGATCTCGCGTCGCGGTACGGACCGGAGATGGTGAGACGCTACCTCGACGAGATGCTGAACTACTCCGAGAGGCGCATGAGGGCCGCGCTGAAGCAGATACCCATCGGCACCTACGAGTTCGAGGACGTGATGGAAGGTGACGGCATAACCGATTCGCCGATCACCATCCGCGTCAAGATCGAATCGAAGGGCGACTCGTTCGTCGCCGACTTCACGGCAAGCGACGACGCCTGCAAAGGGCCCCTCAACTGCCGCTGGCCTTCCGTCGCAGCATGCGTCTATTACGTGCTCAAGGCCTGCCTCGACCCGGAGCTTCCACCTAACGCGGGGGCGTACCGTCCCGTCGAGATCAAGGTACGGGAGGGCAGCCTCCTGTCCGCGCGGTACCCGATGGCCGTGTGCAACGCCAACATCATCACCACGCAGCGGATCACCGATGTGCTGCTCGGCGCGCTTGCGCCCGTTATTCCCGATAAGGTGCTGGCGGCCTGTTCAGGTACGATGAATCTGCTCAACATCGGTGGTATCGACCCGCGCAACGGCATCTACTACAACTACGTAGAGACCTACGCAGGCGGCCAGGGCGCCATGCATAACGCGGACGGGATGGACGCCGTCCAGAACCACATGACAAACACCCGCAACGCCCCGGTGGAGTCAATCGAGCTTGCCTATCCCCTGCTCGTCGAGTCCTACGGACTGGTGCCGGACAGCGAAGGCGCCGGTCGGTACCGGGGCGGACTGGGAATTCATCGGCACCTGCGCGTGCTGGGTGAAAGCGTCACCCTGACCCTCAGTTCCGACCGGGAACAGAGTAAGTCCCTGGGGCCTCTTCGGGGGCGAGGACGCAGACCGATCGGCGTGCATCATAGAGGCCCCGGACGGCTCTGAGAAACGACTGCCTCCAAGGTCACAACGACCGTACCGCACGACCACGTCATCAAGACACAGA
The DNA here is from genome assembly GCA_030341885.1 of Geodia barretti. Taxonomy (NCBI): domain Eukaryota; kingdom Metazoa; phylum Porifera; class Demospongiae; order Tetractinellida; family Geodiidae; genus Geodia; species Geodia barretti. Next base: position 41,466 of record CASHTH010003116.1, read on the forward strand.
CTCCCGGTGGTGGTGGCTGGGGCGACACCGGAGACCGCGATATCGAGGCCGTAACTCACGACGTGAACGAAGAGTTCATCTCGCCTGAGCGGGCCGAGTCGGTCTACGGGGTCACGGTAGAAAGATAAAGTGGCGACCCCGGCGGGCTAGGGCTTGGCCATCATGTACCCGACGCGGGGCTGCGTCACGATATATTTCCGGTCGCTCGCGTCCCCGCCCAGCTTGCGACGGAGCTACTTAACGCGATAGGTGCCGCGATGATTGTGGATGACTGTCACCCTACCCAATAGGGAGATTAACCTAATGACAGTGAAGATTGTTTCCTGGAACATCGGTGGCGGGGTAGCTCCACCGACGACTTCGCATTCAACCCACTTGGGCATGTTCAGGACGAACGAATGCGGGCGAGACGCCCGCGCTCCAGAACATGGCTGAACTGCCACACCTGCAAGACTGATAGAGGCTGGGATCTTACCTACGCCTTGACAGGTTATAGTATGTGTTCTACGTTGAAACTACTACTTATAACGTGTCTTGTCTAAACAATGACACAATGTCGCAACCGACACTTCGCAAGGAGATATTCCATGGCCCCCCGTCTCCTGGACAAGATCGATGAACCGGGCGACCTCAGAGAGCTGACCCACGAAGAGCTGGCCCAGGTCGCGCAAGAGGCGCGAGACATCATCATCTCCGTGATAACGGAGCGCGGGGGTCACCTGGCATCTAACCTGGGTGTGGTCGAGCTCACACTGGCCCTGCACCGCATTTTCGACAGTCCCACAGACCGTATAGTCTGGGATACGACCAACCAGCTCTACACTCACAAACTGGTAACGGGCCGCCGGGACGAGTTCAAGGACATCCGGCTGGAGGGCGGCCTATCCGGGTTCGGGGAACCCAGCGAGAGCCCGCACGACACGCTCGCCGCGGGCCACGCCGGCACGGGCCTATCGATCGCTCTCGGCATCGCGGAGGGCGCGGCTGTACAGGCGGTTCGCGAACCGCCCCTACCCTGGACCATCGCTGTGGTCGGAGACGGAGCGTTGACCTCCGGGTCCAGCTTCGAGGCGCTCAACAACATCGTGCACCTCAACCCTGAGAAGTTCATCGTCATCCTCAACGACAACGGATGTCCATTCCGAGAACATCGGTTTCTCACGAACTGGCGCAAGCGTCTCATCACGCATCCCGAGTACCAGTCGATGATCGAGCGGATGAAGGCGCTCTCCAAGAGGATCCCACGGGCGAGCTGATGTACGGGCTGGTCAAGAGGTTCAACACGGCGCTGGCCGGTTTCATCGTGCCCACGATGTTCTGGACCGAGATGGGTTTCCAGTATCTCGGCCCCATCGACGGACACGACTTCAAGCAGATCGAACAGACGCTCAAACAGGCCAGAACGCCCACCGGCCTTGTCCGCTGGTCCACGTGGTGACGCACAAGGGTCCACGGCTACGAGCCCGCCGAGGACGACCCGGTCAGGTTCCACCAGCCGAGCTCTCCGCTGGGAGACGCCTCGGGAGCGCCCACGTACTCGAGCGTGTTCGCCCAGACGATCACGCGCATCATGCAGGAGGACGAGTCCGTCGTCGGCATCAGCGCGGCGATGCTCGAGGGCACAGGCCTGGTCGGAGTCCAGCGCGAGTTCCCTGAGAGGGTCTTCGACGTGGGCATCGCGGAGCAGCACGCGGTCAGCATGGCGGCGGGAATGGCCTCCGCGGGACTCAACCCTTCGTCTCGATCTACTCGACGTTCCTGCAGCGTGCGTTCGACCAGATAGTCCACGACGTCTGTCTCAGAACCTGCCGGTGACGCTAATCGCCGACCGGGCGGGCATCGTCGGCGAGGACGGCAAGACACACCACGGCGCGTTCGACATCACGTACCTGCGGTGTCTGCCCAACGCGGTCGTGGCAGCGCCGTCGAACGAGAACGAGCTCCAGCACCTGGTATATACGTCCTACAAGCACCGGGGCCCTTTCGCCATACGTATCGCGCGGGGAGCCGCCGTCGGGGTACCCCTCGACAGCGACCTCAAGGAGCTGCCTCTCGGCAAAGGCTACGTGGTCCGGGAGGGCCGCGACGTCGCGATCTTCGGTCTGGGCAAGGCTAACAACGCAGCCGAGGCGGCGGCGGAAATGCTTGCCGAGTACGGCATCGACTGCGGGGTGGTGAACCCGGTCTTCGTGAAGCCGCTCGACATCGAGCTGCTCCTGGACACCGTTCGCAGCGTCCCCCGGATTGTCACGGTGGAAGAGAACGTGGTGGCCGGAGGGTTCGGCTCGGCGGTGCTGGAAGCGCTCGCCGATGCCGGCGTGAACGACGTAGCGGTCCACCGCATCGGTATGCCGGACTTCTTCATCGAGCACGGCACTGCTGCCGACCAGCGACAACGGCTGCAACTGGACGCCCAGGGCATTGTCGAAAGAGTGCTGAGCGCATTCTTCCCGAACGCTACGAAGAGGTCACTCGCCAGCGCAGTCGACCAGGGAGTGGCAGCGGGGGCGTAGCGGGCACTCCGAGCTACCGGCGGGCGTCCTGCAGCAGGTGACGCAGACGCGGGTCCATGGCGTCTCGCAGTGCGTCGCCGAGCAGGTTGAACGCGAGAACCGCCCGAATATGGCGAAGCCCGGGAAGATGGGAATCCACCATGCCGCCTGTACGTACTGGCGACCGCCGGATACGAGCGCGCCCATTCCGGGTAGCGGCGGCTGCGCGCCCGCTCCGATGAAGCTGAGGCCCGCCGCAAGCAGGATTGCGAGACCGAAGTCGAGGGTGCGATGCACCACAGCACCGGGGGACTAGCTGTTCGCAGTAAGTATGTGACGCCATATCGAGCCGGGTGTGCGTGCGACGCTCCAGCGCTCTTCGAGGCAGATAATCTTGCCCTTTGGCACGAGAACGCTGCTTCGCATCAAACGGGCGTACGACGTCCAGCGGACGATTGCGATCCCAATGATCGCTGACTCGATACTGTGCCCAGGGCCGTGGCAACCACGAGCGCCATGACAAGGTCGGGGAACGCCAGGAAGATGTCCGTGATCTCATGGAGACTTCGTCGATCCATCCGCGTGTAGAAGCGTTAGTGAGAACTACGGTGACACCAATGCTGCCGGCTACGATCACCACCAGCGCGCCGACCCGTAGTCATGATAGCGACCGGCCTTCCAAAAAGAGTGAAAAGTCGACCGGCTGATGCCCAGATTACCGATGGTAGACGCGCTCACACCACGGGAGAATGTAAGAAGATGACGCCGTGATTTACGCACGCAGAAGAACGGTAGAGGTCAGAGGCAAATGTAGAAGGGTCCAGGCTCGGGCTGTCGAGCGCAGGGCCCACCGCGAACTTGTCGTACGGGTGCGGCGCTATCGCAGGCCCAGCGACCGCTATGAACACGTAGACCAGCACCAATATCAGTCCGAACGCCGCGGGCGGGTTGCCTCTAAGAATACGTGCTCCCGCCCGCGCTCTATCGAGTACAGAGGCGCCCAGGCTTTGTTGCTGTGGGGCGGAGATCAAAGAGAGCCTGTCTGTAGGGGCGGTTCGCGAACCGCCCCTACGTGTATGTGATGCGTGGGTCGAGGACCGCCACAGCGATGTCCACGATGAGATTGGCCGTGGAGTAGGCGATTCCAATGACTAGCGCGACGGAAGTTACGGCGGCACGGTCGAGGAAGAAGATCGACTGGACCGCGAACCGTCCAAGTCCGGGCCAGGCGAAGATCGTTTCAGTTAGAACGGCTCCGGAGAGCAGGCCGCCTACCAGGAGACCCAGGATCGTCACTGTCGGAATCAGCGCATTTCGGAGCGGCGTGCGTATAGAACACGGACCCTGTTGTGGACAGTCCTGGCGCTGGGCATGCGCGAGTGTAGTCCTCTCCCCCAGCACATCCGACAGTACTGCGACTCCTCGTGACACGGGCGAGCAGTCCAACGACTGAGAAGGCGAGCACGAATGCCGGCAGCGCCAGGTGGTGGAAGGCAGACACGAATCCCCTGAGGTCGCCGGCGACGAGGGTGTCTATGGTGTAGAACCCGGGTACTGTCTGGGGAACGTCGAGGGTGAGGCCGATTCGCTGAGAGATGGCACCCATCCAAAATAGAAGAAGAACACCAGCAGCATGATGATAGCGAACCAGAAGATGGGCATGGACGTGCCGAAGAGGGACACAATGCGGACGACGTGGTCCGGCAGTGCATTCCTCTTGACGGCGGCGAATATCCCGGCTGGTATGGCCATAATCACAGCCATCAGGAAGGCCACCGCGGAGAGCTCCGCCGTGGCGGGGAGGAAGCTCGCCAGCTCCGTCCGTATCTCCTTCCTGGTCACGAACGACTCACCGAAGTCGCCGCGGACCAGGTTGCCCATGAACGTGATGTACTGCATGTAGGCGGGCTTGTCGAACCCCCAGCGCTCTCTGAACTTTTCGACGGCATCATTACTGATGCCTCCGGTTGTGTCCATGAGGATCGTTGACGGGTCTCCGGGCATGACAATCATCATGAAAAAGGTCAGCGACGAGACGCCGACAAGTACGAATACCTGGAGGAGCATCCGGCGAATTATGTATCTGGTTAGAGACAAGTAGTGTCTCTCATCAGAGATCCTGGGACGGATGACGAAAGCGGGAACCCACCGGCGACCGAGCGAAGGCTCAATCGCCGGTGGGTCATCTATGCCCGATTATGGAGTATGCGCGACCTGCTATTTCTTGGTCATGTAGCGGAATTCGGGCGTGAAGGCGTGGGCGGCCGGAACGATGTTGCCGATGTTCGTCCGATGCGCGACTGAGTCGCGTACCTGGAGCACCGTCATCTCACCGCAGTTGTCGACCATAAGCTCAGACATTTCACGGTAGATGACGTGGCGTGCCTGCGAATCGGTCTCGATGCGCCCCATTTCGGTCAGTTCGGCGAGCCTTGCGGCAACGTCCGGGACCACGTCGTCGAGTCCAAGCATGTTGCACTCTCCGACCGCCCTCACGTGGCGGGCTGGTCGGCATCGAAGTAGGTGACGCCGAGGCCGGAGATTCCGAAGTCGCGCATCTCTTCAGCGATGATTTCACCCCAGAACCTGGAGCTGGTCGACTGGACGATCTCTGCGTTGATGCCGACTTCCTTCAGGTTGTTCTGGAAGAACTCCAGGGCCTTCTGGTAGACGACGGAGCCGCAGGCGCCGGTGCGAAGCTGGATCTTGACGTCGAAGCCATCGGCGAAACCCGCGTCTGCGAGAAGCTGCCTGGCCAGCTCGGGGTTGTGGTAGTACTTCGTAGCGATGGTCGGGTCGTGTCCGGCCATGCCAGGGAGGATCAGGCTCTGGTGAACGTCTGCCAGTCCGAGCGCGACGACGTCACGCAGGCCCTGGTAGTTGATCGCGTGCCGAAGGGCCTGGAAGGCCTCGGGAGTGTCGAGCGGCTCGATGCGCCTGTCAACCAGGAAGTTGCACGTGATGAGCGACGGGTATGTGTAAACGTTGACGTCGTCGTCACCCTGGAACGACTGGAGAGAGACGGGGTCGAGCTGGAGCGCGACGTCGACCTCACCCGCGGAGAGCTGAAGTGCGCCGACGGCAGGCTCGGGAACGTGTAGGTCGATAACACGCTCTACCGATGGGCTCACACCGTCGTGACCGCCCCAGTAGTCCATGTTCCTGGCCATGACCAGGCGCTGCTCAGCGGTGAAGCTCTCCAACATGAACGGGCCGGTGCCGATGGACCTCTCGCTTGCCCACCCGACGCCGAAGTCGGAGCCGTTTTCGTCCATGACCTCGTTGGCGAGCGCCTCTTCGGCGTCGACAATCAGCAGGTCCTTGGAGGTGAGAAGCGGCAGCAAAGGAGCATATGGGTCGGTTTGTGAGAGTCCACTGGAACGTCGAGTCGTCAACTGCTTCCATGTTCTCGGTGAGTGTGTACCATGCCTGGCTTTCGGCGACTCCCTCACGCTCGAAGACGTTGAACGCGCGCTGTATGGACTTGTGCACCGCGTCGGCTGTTACCGGACGTCCGGTGGTGAAATTCACGTCTGGGCGAATGTTGAACGTGTAGGTCTTGCCGTCTTCTGAGATCTCCCAGGACTCGGCAAGGTTAGGGACTACGTTCTTGTTGGGCGAGGTGTTGTCGATGGCCACCAGCCCGTCGAACATGTTGAACGACACCCGGCAACCCCAGAAAGAGCAGCCTCTCGGCGGGGTGAGGTTGGCGAGAGAAGATCACAACGTCCTGAGAGCAGGGTGGGGTAGTCCATCATCATGCGGGCTCGTCCATGGCGGGCGCGGGCATAGCCATCGAGACCGCTTCGGAAACGGCCTTCTGGATGTCTTCCTGCGTAACGCCCGGGCGGTCGGCCAGCGCCTTGGCGATGGCCTCAGAGACTTCCGCCTCGGTCAGGCCGGGAGTCTGAGCCGCCAATGCCTCGGCGATTGCCCCCGCTACCTGGCCCTCGGTCACGCCTGGCCTCTCGGCCAGAGCGCTGGCGATGCGTGTCCGTCGCCGACTGCGCCCTAGTATACCGGGGGGGGTCGATTGCGCAGCGCAAACCTATGGCGCCAGTACCGGGATAGGTTTGATGCCGGGCGTCTGACTGCGCAGCGCCCCGCCTATAGCGTCGGCTACCTGGGATTCGGTCACGCCCGGGCTGTCGGACATGGCCCTGGAGATGGCGCCAGCCATCTGGTCCTCGGTCACGCCGGCTGTGCTGACATGGCCTGCTGGACCGCCTGGGCAACCTCATCGGCAGACGCGCCCTGCGGCTGTGCTTCGAGCGCCTGCTGGATAATTGCCGACACATCCGGAGTCGGCGACGGAGCCGGCGCGTCGCTCGAACAGGCGACCGTCAAGCAATGCGATCAGCATGATCGGCACTATGAGAGTGGTCATTCTAGCTATCTTCAAGGTAATGTTCCCGTCCTTTCAAAAGTCCACTAGCTTCAGGAAAAACCGTTATCAGGTTCCTTCAAAACTCAAGGGATTTTCGTTTGTCTCGGCCCTGATCTGTCAAATCGATCGATCGAATGAGCCTGTAACAATTTTGTGGGTGACTCAATCGGCAATCGCCTTCCGGGAGGTCCTGAACGAACGAATGCGGGCGAGACGCCCGCGCTCCATGTGTGTACTTACAGCTGACACAGGTTCCAAGTGTATCGGTTTAGCAGGCGAGAGTGTCACCCTCACCCCCATATCGAGTACGGGGCAGGCTCCAACCCTCTCTCTCATGGAATGCGTAGGTATTCTGTACTAACCCTCTCCCCAACCCTCTCCCCCGGCCTTCGCCGGGGCAGGCTCTGTTGAGGGAAGCTGTTCGACATGTTGGTTGAGGTTTCAACAGGCCTGGATCCGCGTTACGCGGGAATGACGATTGGGGAACACATGCCCCTGTCAGTCCTCATGGAGAGGGGGTATGTTGGTTGGCATTCGTGCTTGCGGGTAGGGTGCAGCGGTCTCTCGCGTTCTTTCACTTATAATGCGCGGGCGGTCCGACAGGTGCGATCCGTCGGACGCTGTCAATCGAATCAACTGACCCTGGATGTCGCGGAGGTACTAGCTTGGGAACACCGGAGACTCGACAACAGCCGGCCGCTCAGAACGATGTGCAGACGCAATGCGCCCGCACACATTCATTCCCGGCTCACTGGAGTGGCGCTGCGTAGGGCCATTTCGGGGGGGAAAAGTGGTCTCGGTCGCCGGGGACGTCTCCAACCCGATGGTGTTCTACTTCGGGTGCGCCGGAGGGGTGTGGAAGACCAACGACGGCGGCACCTACTGGGAAAACGTGTCCGACGGGTACTTCAAGACCTCCGCGGTGGGGGCTATCGCGGTATCCGAGTCCGACCCCAACGTAGTCTATGCAGGCATGGGCGAGTCGTGCACCGCGATCCCGAGGCTGCATTGGACCTCCCGCGCGGACGGGATGTACAGGTCCACGGACGCGGGAAGGTCGTGGGTGAATGTGGGGCTGGAGAAGACGCGGTACATCGCGCGGCTCCGAATACACCCGAACAATCCCGACCTCGTCTATGCCTCGGGTACTCGGACACCTGGAGGGCCCGGACACGGAGAAGGGCGTGTTCAGGTCGGACGACGGCGGACGGTCCTGGGAGCGAGTCCTGTTCCGCAGCGAGAACGCCGGATCGAACGATATATGGATGGACCCGACCAATCCGCGAGTCATGTACGCGACGACGTGGGACTCCCGGCGCAGCTACTGGAACTCGTACAGCGGCGGGCCGGACAGCCGGATATACAGGAGCCTCGACGGGGGCGATACCTGGACGGACCTGACGGACAATCCCGGGCTTCCGAACGTAATCAAGGGGCGAATCGGCGTAACCGGCACGGCCGCTCGGCCCGGGAGAGTGTGGGCGCTTTTCGACGTGGGCGGCGCGGCCAGTGTGGCTGCGCTCGCGGAGATGGGCGGCAGAACGGGTGGACTGTACAGGTCAGACGACTATGGAGAGACGTGGGAGCACGTAAACGACAACCCTGAGATGACAGTGCGTCCACACTACTACAACCACATCTTCGGAGACCCCGGGAACCCCGAGGTCATATACAACCTCAACCAGCCGTTCTGGAAATCGATAGACGGGGGACGAACGTTCAACACGGTGGAGCTGCCCCACTACGACAACCACGATCTCTGGATCGACCCGAACGACTCCAACCGCATGATAAACGGCAACGACGGCGGGGCGTGCGTGACTTTCAACGGCGGCGAGACGTGGTCGTCGATCTACAACCAGCCGACGGGCGAGTTCACCACATCACGGCAGACCGGGAGTTCCCATACCGTCTTTACGCCACCCAGCAGGACAACTCCTCGATAAGCGTGCCGAGCCGTTCGAGCAGGGGAGCGATTCGGTGGGCTGACTGCTACTCGGTCGGTAGCTCGGAGAGCGGACACATAGCGGTCAGGCAGGATAACCCGAACATATCGTACTCCGGCGCGCTGGGAAGCTCTCCCGGGGCCGGGGCCATCATGCTCAGGTACGACCACTCGAACGAGCAGGTGCGTGTCGTCACCGTGTGGCCGGACCTTACCGGGCTGACAGTGCCCAGTAGAAAGTACCGGTTCGAGTGGGACAGCCCCATAGCGTTCTCTCCCCACGATCCGAACGTGCTGTATTCGGCTGCGAACGTGGTGTTCAGGTCCGTGGACGACGGGTCGAGCTGGGAGGTGATCAGTCCCGACCTGACCAGGGACGACGTGTCGGACAGAGAGGACTTCGATCCAGACACGAACATCGCGCCCTTCGAGCGGTGCGCCATATCCAGGTTCGCGGAGTCTCCGGTTCAACAGGGGGTGTTCTGGACGGGCTCCAGCGACGGGCTGATACATGTCTCGCGAGACGGTGGAGCGACCTGGGCCGACGTTACGCCCGACGGCCTGCCTGAATGGACTCCGATCTACGGACTGGAGGCGTCGCCCCACGACGCGGGAACGGCCTACGTCGCGGCAGCGCGGTACCAGCACGGCGACTACATGCCATACCTGTTCCGTACCAGCGACTACGGCGCAACCTGGACGGCTATCAGCGAGGGCATCCCCGAGGGGGACTACACACGGGTCATCAGGGAAGACCCGGAGCGTGAGGGGCTGCTGTACGCCGGGACCGAGGGCGGGTTTACGTCTCGTTCGACGATGGGGACTCGTGGGACTCGCTCCAGCTCAACCCCGTGTCGGGGCACGGGGCAGGCCTGCCGCCTGTGCCGATACATGACATGGTAGTCCGGGACGGCGACCTGGCGGTCGCGACGCATGGGCGGTCGCTGTGGATACTGGACGGCCTGTCCACTCTCCACAGTTCGGGAACGTGGAAGACGCCGCGAGCGCGCATCTATTCCGACCCGGGCCCACGTACAGAATCCTCTCGGAGCCATACGGATACTGGAACCAGGCTGCCGGACGCACCAAGCATTACCAGCTCAGTCTTGGAATCCCGGCGACGTATCGTATCTCTGAAACTGAGCATGGAACGCGATCCATAACGCCAATCGACGCCGGTCAGAACCCGCCTGGCGGAGTTGTGGTTACGTACTTCCTTAGCGTGGAACCGGAGGGAGAAGCCACGCTCACGTTTATAACAGACGAGGGCGAGGTCGTCCGGCATCTCTCCAGTCGCACTGGTAGCCCCAGGGTTCCCACACAGCAGGGCATGAACAGGTTTGTGTGGGACATGAAGCACGAGGGAGCGCGGCGAGTCGAAGGGGAATCAGGAGCCGGTCGGCCGATGTACGTTCCCATCGTCCCGCCGGGAACGTATCGAGTACGGCTGCAGATCGGCGAGGAGGCCTGGGAGGAGAGGTTCGACGTACTCGCAGACCCGCGCGTGAGCATATCCCCGGAAGACCTGGGACGTCAGCACGACCTGCTGATCGCGATACGCGACAAGGTGTCGGAGTCGTCAGACGCCGTGGAGACGGCCCGCAGCACCGTCGGCCAGATCGAGCAGTGGACAGAGCGTTCGACCGGCGCGACCGGCAGGGAAGTGGTGACAGAGGCGGCGGAAGGCCTGAGGGAGAAGCTGTCGGCGATCGAGGACGAGCTGCTGATGGGAAGCGTCAGTTCCGATACACCGATGCGAGGGGCGTTCTACGCCAGGGGTCTGCGCTCCAGACTCGCTTCACTAGGGGACACTGTCGGAATGGCCGACGGCGCGCCGACTCGGCAGTCCTACGAGGTGTTCGAGGACCTGCGGTCCCAGATAGACAGTCAGCTTTGATGTCCTGCGCGGCATTCTCGATGAGGATCTCGAAGCCTTCAACAGCATAGTACGGGAGCTTGACCTGCCTCCGGTGATTCTCGGAGGAGACGAACAGGGTTAGCGGACTATCGCCAGGGTGTGAGCGTAGTGCGCGGCCTGGTCTACGATTTCGAGACGCGACCAATGAATATGGCAAGGCCGTGATTGGCACAAATTGATTGACGTCCGATTTGACACTGTCTAAGACTCTAGGTAGAATTCTCGCTTGTCGCCACTTGTTGACGACTCGACTTTTGTCTGTTCCCAGATTCGATGCATAGTAGGGGTCTTTTATGCCCACAGTGAATCAATTAATACGGAAGCCGCGCCGCTCCAAGCACAAGAAGGAGAAGGCTCCAGCGCTTCGATATTCGTTCAATTCGCTGAAGAATCGCACTCGCAGGGGCTCCGGCTCGCCACAGAAGCGCGGCGTCTGCATACAGGTTCGTACACAGACACCCAAGAAGCCGAATTCCGCGCTGCGAAAGGTTGCCAGGGTGCGGCTGACCAACCAGATGGAGGTCACCGCGTACATACCCGGGGAGGGTCACAACCTCCAGGAGCACTCAGTGGTCCTCATCAGGGGCGGTCGAGTCAAGGACCTGCCCGGCGTGCGATACCACATTGTTCGCGGCGCGCTGGACACCGAGGGCGTGACCGACCGAAAGCGCGGTCGCAGCAAGTACGGCGCCAAGAGAGACGCCAGAATCCTTTAGTCGGGGTTATTAATCGTTAGAGTTCCCCACCCATGGATTCCGGCCTGCGCCGGGATGACGGGCGGGCTACCTGAACAAACAGTAATAGAGGACACCGGATGGCGCGAAGACGAAGGGCCGAGAGACGCAGGGTCATACCCGACCCGAAGTACCATAACATGGAGCTTGCTCAGTTCATCAACAAGGTGATGCTGAACGGCAAGAAGACAGTTGCTCAGAAGATCGTGTACAACGCGCTGGATATTGCATCCGACGAGGTACGCCGTCCACCGCAGGAGGTCTTCGAGCAGGCGATTCGCAACACGATGCCCATGGTCGAGGTGCGGTCTCGCAGGGTCGGCGGCGCGACCTACCAGGTCCCGACCGAGGTCCGGCCTGAGCGCAGACTTGCGCTGTCGATGCGATGGATAATCCAGGCGGCAAGGACGAGACGCGGCAGGCCAATGGCCGAGCGGCTTTCGATCGA
>CASHTH010003117.1:0-26566 GCA_030341885.1 Geodia barretti
AAACGCCGCGTCGTCCTTGTGTGTCCGCGATGAAGCTGATGGTGCTCATGCCGCCGACACTAGCAGATCCGGCCGCGGCGTGCGAGATCGGGCCAGGGTTCGCCGCCCATCATGGCCGGTGCCACGTAGGTCGGATTAGCCGAAGGCGTAATCCGACATCCGGACGTGCTGTGATGTTGGATTACTGCCGTGATGTCGGATTACGCCTTCGGCTAATCCGACCTACAAGGGATCGGCGGTGGCGTTGACAGAGCACCAGCGCCTAACGGCACACCGCAAAGTTGCCACGGCCGCGAACCCTGGCCTATACTCCACCACTGCCATGAGCAACGACACAAGCACCGAAAAGGTCGCGACACTGCTGAATCCCACGAGCGTCGCCATCCTGGGGGCCAGGGAAAACCCCTCCGGATGGACAGCGCGCATCTTCGCCAACCTGATCCGTTTCGGTTTCGACGGGCCGGTCGTACCGGTGAACCCCGAACCACGAGCGCATGTGGGGGGTGGAGTGCTTTCCCGACCTGCGCTCCCTGCCCTCGGTGCCGGACCACCTGGTGGTGATGCGGGCGGCGGCCAGCGTCCCGGGCATCCTGCGGGAGGCCGCGGCCATGGGCACCCGTAGCGCCACCCTGTACGCCACCGGTTTCTCCGAAGCCGGTACCGACGCGGGCCGCGCGCTCGAGGCGGAGTTGCGCAAGGCCATCGAGGACACCGGCCTCGCCATTTCCGGGCCCAACTGTCTCGGCAACCTGTCGGCCCGGGCCCGCCTGCTGACCCTGCCGGACGACCGTGTGCTGGAACTCGTCCCCGGCCCCGTGGCCATGGTGGGCCAGAGCGGCACCACCACGCCCAGCATCGCGCGGACGCTCATGGACCGGGGCATCGACGTCAGCTACGTGATCACCAGCGGCAACGAGGTCGGGCTCATCACCGCGGACTACATCCGATATTTCGTCACCGATCCCGCGGTCCGGCTGATCTTCTGTCTGGTGGAGGCGGTGCGCCGGTCCGAAGACTTTCTCGCCGCCTGCCGCACCGCCCGTGACGCGGGCAAACCGGTGGTGGTGCTCAAGATGGGCGTGTCCGAAGGCGGACGCCGCGCCGCCCTGTCCCACACCGGCTCCCTGGCCGGCCGGGTGGAAGCCTTCGATGCCGTCGCCGGGCCCGCCGGGGTGATCCGCGTGCAGAGCGCCGACGGCGCCGTGGACGTCATCGAGATGCTGCTGCACGCGAGCGAGCCCCGGGGCGAGCGCGTGGGCGGGCTGGTCTACTCGGGCGGAGTACGCGGCCTGGCCGAGGACGCCGCCGACCGGCACCGGGTGCCGCTGCCGGAGTTCGCGCCGGAGACCCGCGCGCGGATCCGTGAGCTCCTGGGGGAGGGTCAGCCATCAGCAATCCGCTGGACGCCAACGGCTATCTCAACCGCCCGCTGGAAGACGTGCTGAAGGTCGTGGACGCCATCTACAACGATCCCGGCGTGGACATGGTGCTGTTTCAGGAAGACCTGCCGCCCCACGAGGGCGCCAACGATGCCAACCGGCGGCGCGCCGCGCGGGTGCTGGCGACCCTGGAAGCCATCGACAACCGGTTCCTCGGACCCGACCGGAAGCCCTTCGCGCTCACCTCCCCGGCATCCTATGACCTGACGGAATTCAGCCGCACCGGCCGCAAACGCTTTCCGCACGTACCGTGTCTCAACGAGCCCGAGCGGGCGTTTCGCGCCATCCGCGCGGTCATGGACTACCGCAGGAATGCCCGGGAGGCCGAGCCGGTGACGGCGCAGCCCCTGCCGGATTCCTTGACGGCCCGCGTCGAAATACTCAGAGAACGGTCCGCAGGGTCCACCGCCGCCTTTCCCCTCACCGAGCCGGACTCCAAGGAGCTGGTGGGGGCCTTCGGGATTCCCCTGATCGAGGAAGGACTGGCGCGCACCGAGCAGGAAGCGCAGGACATCGCCGAGCGCATCGGCTTTCCGGTGGTGGTCAAGGGAGTGGCCGCGAACCTCACGCACAAGAGCGACGCCGGGGCCGTGCGCGTCAATGTGGGCGACGCGGCAGGAATCCAACAGGCCTGCCGGGACATCGTGCGCAACGTAGCGGCCTACGACCCGGACATCCGCCTGGACGGATGGCTGGTGGCAAGGATGGCCCCGGCCGGGCTCGAGCTGGTGCTGGGAATGCAGCGGGACCCGGAGATGGGCCCCGTGGTGATGTTCGGGGCCGGCGGGGTATGGCTGGAGCTCATGAAGGATGTGGCGTTCGGGCCGCCCGGGTTGAGCCGCGACGGCGCGGCCCGACTCATCGACTCCACCCGCATCGGCCGGCTGCTGGACGGGATACCGCGGTGAAGGACCCTACGACCGCGACGCCGTCATCGACGCGCTGGTGGCCCTGGGCCGGTTGGCGGCCGCGGCCGGAGACGTCATCGAAAGCCTGGACATCAACCCCTTCCTGGTGGCCCCCAAGGGAAAGGGAGGGCTGGCGCTGGACGCGCTGGCAGTGATCGGGGCCCGAGCGGGACGTTGAAAACTGCGATGAGGCCCCAGTATCGTCATTCCCGCGAAAGCGGGTCCAGGTGGGGTGGAGGGGTCCCTACGCGGCGTTTCCCCACTCCACCCCGCCTGGATTCCCGCTTTCCAGGCTATGTCAAAACTGCCCCCTCTCCCTCTGGGAGAGGGTTGGGGTGAGGGAACCTCGTGGCAAGCAGGCCGGTGCCAATGGCAACGGATGGGAGCGGCAGGGTTATTGGGGGGGCCCTCACCCGGCCTTCGGCCACCCTCTCCCAGAGGGAGAGGGGTTTGACACGGCCTGTTCCGCGCGAACGACGATTTCGGGGGTCTGTGCCTCGCTGGGGTGGCGTTTTGACACAGCCTGTTTCGCGAAAATGACGGAGGGGTGCGGGAATCACCGGGGGGAGGCGTGGGAATCACGGGGTTCGGGACGACCCGCCGCTATTTGTAACGGAGACGAATTCGGGCCGTCGGCGCTCGTTTCGTGCGAACGATGGAGTGAGATCAGCGCAAGAAGGGTAATGCCATGGAACTCGTCCTCGATGAGGCACAGACGATTCTTCGGGAAAGCGCGGACAAGCTCGTCGAGCGTCACGCGGGCCCGCCCGTTTCAGGGAGTTGCGTACGACCGAGCATGGCTTCGACCCGGCTCGGCTCGCCGTGGTGGCGGAGGCCGGATGGCTGTCGCTATTGGTGCCGGAAGAGCGCGACGGCCTCGGCCTGGGGACCACGGAGGCGGCTCTGGTGCTCGAATCAGCCGGCCGGGGCCTCATGACCGAGCCCATCGCGGCGGTCATGGCGGCGGCGTGGGCCGTCGCTTCAGGTCCCGCGGCCATGGGGGCGACCCTGGAGGGACTCATGAGCGGCGGCTCGGTGATCCTGCCCGCGTTGCATGACCCGGCCGCCGACGACCCCGCCGGCACACGCGTACAGGCCACGCCCGCGGGCAGCGGCTTCAAGCTCTCCGGCCGCACCGGCGCGGTTCCCGGCGCGCCCGCCGCCGACGGTTTCATCGTCAACGCCCGGAGCGGCGACGGCACCGTCGTCTGTCTGGTGCCGCGGGACGCTCACGGCCTGGAGATCCAGCAGCGCGGTCGCGTGGACGGCACCGGGCACGCGACGCTGGCCCTGAACGATGTCGCCGTCCCGGCGGACGCGGTGATCGCGAGCGGCGCGCAAGGCACGGAGGTTGCGGCCGCCACACTCGACCTGGTGCTCCTGGGAACATCGGCCGAGATGTTGGGCATCATGGAGCAGGGGCTGGCGCTGGCGGTGGACTACCTGGGAACGCGGGAGCAGTTCGGCCGCCCCATCGGCTCCTTTCAGGCGCTGCAGCACCGGGCGGTCAACGACCACGTCGACATCGAGCTCACCCGCTCGCTGCTCTATCAGGTGTGCGCAGCCATGGACGACGGGCGCGGCAACCGCGCCATGGTGGCCGCGGTGAAGGCCCGGGCCTCGGATGCCGTGCTCTCGGTGACCAAGTCCATGGTGCAGATGCACGGCGCCATCGGCTTCACCGACGAGTACAACGCCAGCCTCTATCTGCGGCGGGCCATGTCCCTCTCGTCGCAGTACGGGCAATGCCGCGTGGCATCGCAAGCGCTACGCGCGCTGTCGTCACGGGCCGCCTGACGATAGCGGCCGGCCCTCCGTGAAGTCTTTGCGTATCATGAAGCAAACCCCGGCAAAGCCGCCGCAAGCCAGGATGGGCGTCCTTCGACTTCGCTTCGCTACGCTCAGGACGACGGCGTGCGCACGTTTCCAGCCTTCGCAATCGACACGTAGCGGAGACGCCAGCGATACGAGTCGAAGGACGCCCATCCTGATGGCGGTTGAGCCGGGTTGAAGGGAACAAACCATGGCCAACGACGCCTCTCTCAGACGCACCATCCGGTGGCCCGACGACAAGCTTGTCTGTTGCACCTTCAGCGTGGCCCTGGAGGCCTTCCGCAAGACCGGCCGCTTCAAGATGGACTCGCGCATCGACGTGAACTTCAGCTCCCTCTCCCACGCGGAGTACGGTGGCACCACCGGGATCTGGCGCATCCTGGAGATCCTCGAGCGGCAAAAGGTCCGAACCATGGTTCTCGTGAACTCCCTGGCGGCGGAGAAATGGCCGGACGCGGTCCGCGCGCTGCACCAAGCCGGCCACGAGATCGCCGGCCACGGCACCACCAACGAGATCAGCATGATCGAGCTCAGCCCGGAAGAACAGAAGGAAGAGATCGACTCCTGCACCCGGATCCTCGAGGACATCACCGGGACCCGGCCGGTGGGCTGGTTCGGCCCGGGCGGCCATCACACGGACGTCACCCTGGGGCTCCTGGCCGAAGCCGGCTACCTGTGGTCCCGGGGACCCGTCCGACGACGACATTCCCCATGTCGAGTCGGTCAACGGCCGGCGCATCTGCGTCATCCCCAAGACCTGGTACGCCAACGACTGGCGCGCCTGGGGCAACGGCCTGGGCAATGCCAGCACGTTCTTCACCGGATTCAAGGACGGATTCGATTTCGTCTACGAGGAAGCCAAGCAAGGCCGGCCGGGCATGATCGACGCATGCGTCCATGCCGAGCTGGGCGGCCGCCCGTATCTCGCCGCCGGGTTCGAGCGGATCATCGAATACGTCAACCGGCACCGCAGCGAGATCTGGCAGCCCACCTATCGCGAGATCGCCGAGTACTGCCTGGGAAGGTGACCGAGAGTCCCCTCCACCCTCCGACCCCCTCTCCCTCTGGGAGAGGCCCGGAAGTAGCCAACGTCCGTGATCTGCTCGGCTCCGACCCCCTCTCCCTCTGGGAGAGGGTTGGGGTGAGGGTGCCCAGTGCAAGCAGCCCGTCGAGTACGGCAAGGAATGAAAGGGCCATGGCTGTTGTGGCGCCCTCACCCGGCCTTCGGCCACCCTCTCCCAGAGGGAGAGGGGCTGGGTTTGGGACGGTACGAGGCCACCCTCTCCCAGAGGGAGAGGGGCTGGATGCCGGGTTTGTTGTCGGGTTACGCCTTTCGGCAGCGCAACTACAGGGAGTTCCCCGGTAGGTCGGATTAGCGAAGCGTAATCCGACACAGTGAGACGGCGCGATGTCGGGTTACGCCTTCGGCTAACCCGTCCTACAGGGAGTCTTCTCAGGCACCCTCTTCCCTCACCCTCAAAAGAAACGGGATGGGCAACGTGATGGCGATGGCCATGGCGATCCAGGCCATCTCGTAGGACTGGGTCTGGTCGGCGATCAGGCCGAAGATGGGCGGCAGCACCACCACGCCGGCGAAGGTTACCGTGTTGGTCATGCCGATGGCGACGCCGGCCACGCCGGGGCCGACGATCTTGGAGACCAGCGCGAGGTACAGTCCCTGCCAGCTCATGGTGCCGAGGCCGAGAAGCGATGCCACCACGGCCACGAGCCACACCGGCATCCCCGGCGAAAGGAACGCCGTGGCAATGCCGGCGGCGGCGCCGAGAAGCGCCAGCATCACCAGCACCGGCACACGCCGCCCGTAGAACACCCTGTCGCTCACCAGGCCGAAGCCGATGCGGCCGGCGCCGCCGCAGGCCTGACCCACCGCCAGCAAGGCGGCCGCGAAGACCAGCGAGAAGAGGATGTCCTCGGTAAGGTAGAGCTCGATATAGCTTATGTAGCACCACTGGCAACCCGCCAGCACCGCGGCATAGAACGCCCCCGCCCAGACATCCCCGCGCCGGACGAGTTCCTTGAGGCCCACTTCGGGCGCCGCCCCGGCGGCCGGCCGGGGCCGCTCCGGTTCCCGGTAAAAGAGCAGCACCAGAATCCCGGTGGCCACCGTGGCCGCGCCCACCAGGGACAGCGCCAGGCGCCAGCCGTAGACCAGCGCCAGGGACGGCAGCGTGAGGGCGGCGATAGTGCCGCCCACGGGTATCCCGGTCTGCCGGATGCCCATGGCCGTGCCGCGCTCCCTATCCGGGAACCAACCGGCCACGGCCTTGGTGCCGGCCGGAGTACCCGTGGCCACGGGTATCCCCAGGAGCAGGAACACCACCAGCAACCCGAGAAAGCCGTCGGTGAAGTGAACCGCCAGCACCAGCACGCCGCAGGACGCGGTGCCGTACCCGATGATGCGCCGCTCGCCGTAGCGGTCCGCCGCCTTGCCCGCGGCGAGTACGGCGGCCACCACACCCACGTTGATCATGGAAACGAGGATGCCGACCTCGGTGAGGTTCAGACCAAACTCTTTCTGTATCAGAGGCACCAGGATCGGAATGCCCATATGGACGGTCGCCAGCGCGGTCTGCGCCAGCGTGGCGATGGCGAGATAGAACCAGCGCCTGTGTGACGGTGAGGGGGACAGGGTTACATTCCTTACAGCGCGGATAGCCGTGGTCAGCGGTAATACTCGGGAGAACTTCTCTGCCGGGCGAGACGTGCCGTGAGATTTGCGTCTACCCTGCCGAAGGGCTAGTTTGATTCGTTGAACACTTGATGTCCCGCGTCACGAACTCATGAAAACGGAAACGAATCTGCTGCGTGAGCTGCCCTCGGTGGACCGCGTCATGACGCACCCTGCCGCGGCGCCTTTGCTGGAGCGATTCAGCCGGCCGTTCGTGACGGAGACCCTGCGCGACCTCATCGACGAATTGAGGCAGGTCATCAGATCCGGCCACGGCCTTCCGCCTGACCGGCTGCAGGACGAATCTATCATAACGGACCTGGAAAAAAAGCTCGTCCGAGCGGCCCGCCCGGGGTTGGTGCGGGTGGTGAACGCTTCCGGGACCATCCTGCATACGAACCTGGGACGGGCGTTGCTTTCGGAGGCGGCGGCCGAAGCCGTGGGGCTCGTCGCGCGCCACCCCGTCAACCTGGAGTTCGACCTCCACCGGGGCAAGCGGGGCCAGCGGGAGGCCGGCGTCGAATCATTGCTCAGGGAATTGACCGGAGCCGAGGCCGCGGCGGTGGTCAACAACAACGCCGCGGCGGTGCTGCTGGGGCTCAACTCCATGGCCGAGGGCAAGCAGGTCGTCGTGTCCCGCGGCGAGCTCATCGAGATCGGCGGGTCGTTCCGGATCCCGGAGGTCATGGCCAAGAGCGGCGCCCTGCTCCGGGAGGTGGGCACCACCAACCGCACCCACCCGCGGGACTACGCCGACGCCATCGACGAGAACACCGGGCTGCTGCTCAAGGTGCACACCAGCAACTACCGGGTGGTGGGCTTCTCCGCGGAGGTGGAGTTGAAGGAGCTGGTGGCCATCGGCCGGGAGCGCGGCGTGCCGGTGATGGAGGACCTCGGCAGCGGCGCGCTGGTGGACCTCGCAACGCTGGGGCTGCCGCGGGAGCCGCTGGTGGCGGAGCGCGTGGCCATGGGGGCGGACGTGGTCACCTTCAGCGGCGACAAGATCCTCGGCGGACCCCAGGCAGGGCTCGTGGCCGGCGGAAAGTGCTGGATCGAGCGCATGAACCAGAACCCCCTCAAGCGCGCCCTGCGCTGCGACAAGCTCACCCTGGCGGCCCTGGAGGCGACCCTCCGGAGCTACGTCCAGTCCCCCGACCTGCTCCGTGAAATTCCGACCCTGCGGGCCTTCAGCCGGCCCCCTCGACGAGATCGAGGAGTGCGGCAGGAAAGTGCTGCCGCTGCTGCAAGAACGGTTGGGGCCGGACTACGAGCTCGAGCTGGTGGACTCCACCTGCCAGATCGGCAGCGGCGCCCTCCCAACCGAGGAGATCCCGAGCAAGGGCATCGCCGTCCACACCGGCAAAATGAGCGCCGACGAGGTGGCGCAGGTGTTTCGCCGCGCCGATCCGCCCGTCATCGGCCGCATCAAGAGCGACCGTTTCATGCTCGACCTCCGGAGCGCCGGCGACCCCGGGTCGCTGGTGCCCAACCTCCCGGACCGGCAGCGGCCGCTCTGAGGCGGCCTGAACCGGGAACGCCATGCCCTACATCATCGGAACCGCCGGCCACATCGACCACGGCAAGACGACCCTGATCAAGGCCCTCACCGGCCAGGACACGGACCGGCTCAAGGAGGAGAAGGAACGCGGCATCTCCATCGACCTGGGGTTCGCCCACCTGGCGCTGCCGGACGGCAGCGAGGCGGGCATCGTCGACGTGCCCGGCCACGAGCGCTTCATCCGCAACATGCTCGCCGGCGCCCACGGCATCGATCTGGTGCTCTTCACGGTGGCCGCGGACGACGGCGTCATGCCGCAGACCGAGGAGCACCTGGACATCGTCCATCTCCTGGGGGTGCGAACGGCCCTGTTCGTCATCACCAAGGTGGACCTGGTGTCCGAGGCGCGAGTCCGGGAGGTGGAGGAAGAGATCGAGATCCTGACCTTCGAGACCGCCCTGGAAGGCTCGCCGGTGGTGCACTTCTCGGCGGTTTCGGAAGCGGGTCTGGAGGATGTGCGGACACGCATCTTCGACCTCCTGCAAGGTATCGACCGGCCGGCCCCCAGCGGCTTCTTTCGGCTGCCGGTGGACCGGGTGTTCGTGCTCCAGGGCCATGGCGTCATCATCACCGGCACCGCCCTGGCCGGCGAGGTGCGCGACCGGCGAGCACGTGCACGCGTTCCCGGCGGCCAGAAGATTCCGCGTGCGCAGCATTCAGGTCCACGGCCAGTCGGTGGAAGCGGCGGGCTGGGGGCAGCGCGTGGCCCTGAACCTGACGGGCCAGGAGCGCGGCGCCCTGGAACGCGGCCACATGATCTGCCACGAGGAGCGTACCTGGTATCGACGCGGTTCGACGCGCACCTGGAGGTGCGGCCCGCCGCCACCAAGGGAATCCGCAACCACCAGCGGGTGCGTATCCACCTGGGAACCGCCGAGCGCATGGGCAAGCTCATCTTCCTGGGCGACACCGAGAAGGTGGAGCCCAAGGACACGACCTACTGCCAGGTGCTGCTGACGGAACCGCTGCTGGTCATGCGGGGCGACCATTTCATCGTGCGGGACGAAACCGCGCGGAGGACCCTGGGCGGCGGCGAGATCGTCGAACCCCGGGCGCCCCGGCACCGGCGGCGGGAAAAGGACATCGAGCCACGGCTGCGGACCCTGCACCATGGCGATACGCCCGAGATGATCCGAAGCTTTCTGGACGGCGACACGAGCCTGGCAACGAGCGTCGATTCCATCTGCCAGTTTTCTCAACCTGAAGAGAGAAGAAACGCGAACCTGGCTGGAACGAACCGAGGGGCTGCGCTCCTTCGACTCCGAGAGGGAGCGCGTGTACATGACCGAAGAGAAGTGGAACGGCTTCCGGGAGCGGCTCCGCTCGAGCCTGAAGGCGTTCCACCAAAGCCATCCGCTGGCGCCGGGCATGGACCTGGAAGAGGTTCGGGCGCGGCTCGCCGCCAGCGTATCGGTGAGGCTGTTCCGGGACCTCACCGACCTTTTGGCGTCCGAGGGTGCCTGCGTCCGGGACGGCAACCACGTCCGCCTGCCGGACCACCGGGTGGAACTCGGTGCGCAGGAGAAATCGCTCTCCGGCGAGATCACGGCCGCGCTGGCCAAGACGCCCCTCGCCCCGCCCTACCTCAAGGAGATCGAGAAGGCCCTGGCGGTCCAGCGCCCCAGGCTCAACGAGGTCATCCGGGTCATGGAACGGCAGGGGGAGATCGTCCGGGTGACCACCGAGCTGTATTACCTCAAGGATTCCATTGACAGGATCAAGAGCGATTTATATAGCTACTTTGAGAACCATGAGGAGATGAGCGCGGCCACCTTCAGGGATATCCTGCAGTCGAGCCGCAAGTACACCATCCCCGTTCTGGAGCACTTCGACCGCACCGGCGTCACCATGCGGGTCGGCGACGTAAGGAAGCTCAAGACGGGAAGAAGTTGAGAGCCAACCTCCGAGACAGCCGATCCGAAGGAGCCCGAAATGGACATGGAACCCATCCGACTGACCCAGGAAGTCAAGTCCGCGGGTTGAGCTGCCAAGCTCGGCCCCGCCGACCTGGTGCAGGTCCTGCACCAACTTCCCAAGTTCGCATCGCCGGCGCTGCTCGTAGGCACCGAGACGGCCGACGACGCCGGCGTGTACCAGTTGCGTCCCGACCTGGCCATCGTCAACACCGTGGACTTCTTCACGCCCATCGTGACGACGTACATGTTCGGCCAGATCGCCGCCACCAACTCCCTGAGCGACGGTAGTGCCATGGGCGGGGTGCCCGTCACGGCTCTCACATCGTCTGCTTCCCCAAGGGAAAGATGGACATCCAGGTCCTCGGCGAGGTGTTGCGGGGCGGCGCCGACAAGGTCATAGAATCCGCTGCGTCATCGTCGGCGGCCACTCCATCATCGACGAGGAGATCAAGTACGGCCTGTCCGTAACCGGCACCGTCCACCCCGACCGCATCCTGCGGAACATCGGCGCCGGGAGGGCGACGTGCTGATCCTCACCAAGCCCCTGGGAACCGGCATCGCCACCACCGCCTCAAGCGAGGCAACGCATCCGAGCCAGCATCGAACAGGCGGTGGCGTCCATGGCCACCCTCAACAAGTACGCGCCGATTGTGATGAACGACTACGACCGTCCATGCCTGCTCGGACATCACCGGCTTCGGCCTCTTGGGGCACGGCCTGGAGATGACCAGCGACGGCACCGTCAGCATCGTCTTCGAAGCCGCCCGGCTGCCCGTGTTTCACGACGTGGCCCGGCTCGCCGAGGCCGGCGGCAACCTCACCGGCGGCTGCAAGCGGAACCGCGAGTACCTCGACGGCAAGACCGTCATCGAGACACCGTCTCCGAGGCCCTTGGCCGAGGTCGCCCTCGAACCCACAGACCTCCGGCGGCCTGCTCATCGCCGTGGCGGAGAAGGACGGCGAGAGGCTGGTTAAGGCGCTGGTGGACGGGACGTCCCCGCGGCCGCCATCGTCGGGCACGTCAACAGGGCGGGAGGAGTTTGGCGGGTGGCGGTTGGTGTGTGAAGAGTCTGGAACCGCTTCGGAGGCGACGTTTGTCGCGTGTCCTTAGAAGTAGACGCACAAAGTGTTGCGGCGCGTCATTCGGATTGCAGCAATGGAAAGCAGCCAAGTAGGGATGCCGCACTCCACGCTCTCGACCGATTGCAGACTTCCCTACGCGAGCGCAAGGTCGATGTCACTCGGTGGGCACGGGATTTGAAATCCGAGCGCCGCGCGGCGGCCGCATTCCAAGGCCCGATGATCTGTTCTTCGCCGAATCTGCTCCTGCGCATACGCCGCCTCCTTGGCCTCGGAATAACCTTCAGTGAGGACATCAGGAGACCAGGTCATCGCCCTTGGACATTCGCTATTCGGTTTCCAGCTTCGCAAAGTACTTCTTCCATTGCTCCTTAACGTAGTCCCAGAATCCTTCCACGGGCTGCTGTCCACATATCGGCAAGTCCTGCCGACCTTTGTCAACAGTACGTGTCCAATCTCAATCTCGTTGCACTAGTATTCTTGGGGCATCTCTAACTTCAGCGCCTTGCCGTAGTAGTGTGCATGAACACGTCTTTGCAGATCGGAGAGCTCGATTTCCGAGTGAGCCTTTGTCAACGCAGCTTCTGCCTTCGCCTTCGCCATTCTCTTGACTTGGTATGGTGCAAAGAGACCGTTCACCGCCTCCGATACCTTCACGATCAGCGTGTTGGCGGGTTTCGACAGCTTACCAAGTCTAGATTTACGAGCGAATTGGAACTTCACTGTGGCATGAACTCTCCCGCTAAATACTAACCTCTAGATATGCGGATTCCGCAGTTGGTTCGGGAATTGTATAGCCGTCTTCCTTACACCATCGATGTGAAATTCGATGGCCTCCTTCATGTTCGCTTCCACTTCCTTCCGTGTGGCTCCGGTAGACACGCATCCGGGAAGATCGGGAGAATACGCTGAGAATCCAGTTCCCGTGACTTCAATAACAATCAGATATCTGTTCATGTCCTCCCTCCCTCAAGAACCTGCGATTGTTCAGGATACTGTTCTGAGTGCCGATTGCCAAGTCATCGTTAGGCTTGCGCTGGTACCGTTACCAAACTCTCTCTTCCTCGGATGCCTGTACTGCCGGTGACTACCTCGCGTCCTGACAAGGTACCATCCATCCTCCTCTATCAGCCGGATGATTTCTCGGACTTTCATGTGGCTACCAGACCACTGCCTTCGTCGGGAGTCAGCTCACACGGGCATGCATAGATCATGGCACTCTCGCTGGTCCAAAGTCCATTATCGCACCTTCGGATTCGACCTCAAGTCTAAGGAAACTCTGATCAATTGTCATGGCGTCCTTCGACTTCGCTCGGCTGCGCCTCGCTACGCTCAGGACGAACGGAGTTGGTCCCACTGCCATTCGCCCTAGCCGCTGTTCAAGTGATCAGGACCGCACGGAGGTCATTGACGTTGGTACGCGTGGGGCCGGTCACCACCAGATCACCGAGTTGCTGGAAGAACTTGTAGCTGTCGTGTCGGGTGAGCATGTCCCGTGGGTCCATCCCAGAAGCGCGGGCACGGGCTAGGGTGTCGGGACCGATGTAGGCGCCGGCGGCGGCCGCGGAACCGTCGAGGCCGTCGGTGTCGCAAGCGATGGCGTGAACGTTTGGGGCGCCTTCTAGGGCCAGGACCAGCGCCAGAAGATATTCGAGGTTGGGGCCGCCAACACCACCGGGAGCACTGATCGTGACCGTCGTTTCGCCGCCTGAAATCACCACACTAGGGGCATGCTGCCGTGCCAACTCCGCCTGGGCTGCACCGATGTCGCGCGCCTCTCCCTGAATATCAGCGCCGAGATTCACCACTTCGAAATCCATGGTACGTGCCATGGCCGCGGCAGCCGCAAGTACGTCCGCGGGACGGGGCTACAAGGACGTAATTGGTCCGGGAAAGACGCGGATCACCGGGCTTCACGGTTTCCCACGTGCCCTGCTCCAGGGCCGTCCGAGCAACCTCCGGGAGCGCGATGTCATAGCGGTCGGCGACCGCGAGCGCGTCAGCGCAGGAGGTGAGATCGGCTGCTGTCGGGCCGGAACCAATGATCGCGGGGTCATCTCCGGGTACGTCCGAGATGGCAAGGGTGACGACACGGGCCGGCGCGGCCGCGGCGGCGAGGCGTCCCCCCTTGACGGCGGAAAGGTGCTTGCGCAGGCAGTTCATCTCGCCGATGGGTGCGCCGGCTTCCAGCAACGCCCGGTTGATGGCTCGTTTGTCATCCAGGTTGAGGCCCGGCTGCGGTTCCACCAGGAGCGCGGACGCGCCTCCGGACAGGAGAAACAGCAGCAAGTCATCGCAACCCAGCCGAGCGGCAGCCGAGAGAAAGCGCGACGCCGCGCCCTGCCCCGCCGCATCGGGCAACGGATGGCCGGCCTCTACCACCTCGATACGCCGGCAATCGACCCCGTGACCGTATCGGGTCACCGCGATGCCTTCGATGTCGTTGGGCCAGCACTGCTCGACGGCGCGGGCCATGGAAGCGGCCGCCTTGCCCGCCGCCAGCACCAGGGTGCGGCCCCGCGGCGGCAAGGGCAGATGCGGCGGCACGACCTTGGCCGGGTCCGCGGCGGCGACCGCTGCCTCGAACAACCCCCGGAGGAGACTCCGTTCATCCATCCCGGTCACCGCCGCACGGTCCCGCGGCGGGCAATGACGACTCCCGCCAGAACGGCAATGGCGCCCATCGCCTGCTGCACCCCGATACGCTCGTCGAACAGGAACCAGGCGACGGTGCCGGCGACGATCGGCTGCACCAGGAGGCTGACGGAAACGAACGACGCCGGCAGATGCGCCAGGGCCCAGGCGATCAGGCCCTGGCCGAGCACTTGCGGCCCGGCCGCCAGCGCAACCAGCACGGCCCACCCGGCAGGGGTCGTGACAGCCAGGGTGCCGTCACTCAAGATCGCGAGCGGCAGAGTGACCATTGCACTGACCGGCACCGCGTAGAGCATGATGGTGATGGTGGAAAAGCGCTGCCGCAGGCGCTCGATGGTCAACTGGTAGGAGGCATAGAACATGGCCGTCACCACACCCAGCAGGTCGCCCACCAGGTGTGTGCGGCTGAGCGCCAGACTCGCTCCCGAAAGCACAACCACGCCGGCCATTGCCGCCGCAAGTCCGAGCATGAACGTTCGGGTCACCCGCGTGCGGAACAGGAGCCATCCGCCCAGAACCACGAACACCGGTGTCACGTTCAAGAGCAGGCTGGCATTGGCCACCGTCGTCATGAGAATCGAATAGTGCCATACCGACATGTCGCCGGCGAGAAACGCGCCTGCCATTGCCATCAGGAGATAGGCCCTCGAACCGGCAGGGTTCTCGTGGCGGGCGCGCCGGTCTCCACCCGGCACGGCCAGCGCAATGACCCAGTAAAGAGGTATCGCAAGCAGGAAACGGTAGAATGCCGTCTGGCTCGGACCCAATTCGCTCAGGCGTACAAGAATCGGGGCGAAAGCTGTGGCAATGGCGCCAACAAGCAACGCCAGGATCGCCAGCCGCTCGGTACGAAGTGCCGCCGCACGCGAAGCAGCCGCGTGATCCATGGGAAAACTCTAGCGCGAGATTGTGTGCGGTGTGAGGCTGGAAGGATATAGTCGCCGGGGAGAGGCCGAATGCCCTCTCCCCGACTCGCGTCAATGGTAGACCTGGGGAAGGCCTACTTCTTCTTCTTCCGCAACAGTAGGGTCCCCAGCGCGTCCTTGGCCTCCTTGGGCATGCCCAGTATCTGGGCGACGTAGCCCTCGATCTCCTTGCCGGTGACCGGCTCGATGATGAGCTTGACGTCCTTGGCCTCCTTGAGGAACACCGGATCCTTCATCGTCTTCTGGAGCGCGTCCCGGAGCATCTGAACGCGATCGGCAGGGATTCCCGGCGGGCCCGAGAGCGGGCGCTGGAACTCATACTGGTTGACCCAGCCCCTGTATGTCGCGACCGCCTGCTTGCCTCCCCGCTTCTCGATCAAGTCCGGAATGATCAGCGAGTCCTTGAGCTCCGGGTCGGGGATCCTCCGGTGCGTGAGCACGGCGTGCAGCTTGTCGTCTCCCTTGGCGTCCAACATCGCCCGGGCCGTAACCCGAATGGATTCCCAGCCCCAGCAGGCGCCCGCGACCTCCTTGGACTGCATGGCGATCCGCGACGTGGCGGTTCCGCGATAACCCGATATCACGTCGAAATTCGTTCCGATGGTCTTGTTGAGGAGCTTCGGCAGGTCGACCCCGGTGGAGCCCGCCCGTGTACCGCCGACCTTGATGGACTTGTTGGGATCGGTGATGTCCTTCAAGGTCCTCACCCCGGACCAGCCCATGAACACACATGCCGGGATGCCCTTGACCGGAGCGCCGATCCAGGTCAGTTCCTTCGACTTGATCTGAACCTTCGGATCGCCGAGAGCCTCAAACGTCACGTAGCCGCTATTCCAGACGCCGAGCACGGTGCCGTCGCGCTTTGCCCGCTTCTGGATGTAGTTGGCGGCGATGAGGCTGCCGGCACCGGTCATGTTCTGCACGATGAAACCGGGGTTTCCCGGAATGTATTTGCCCATGTGGCGCACGATCTGGCGCGTGTACGTGTCGTACCCACCGCCAGGTGCGTAGCCGACGACAACCCGGATGGTCTTGCCCTTGAAGAAGTCATCCGCGGCGACGACATTACCTGCCGTCAGACCAAGAGCCGCCACGAGACGACCGCCAATCCTGTTTTTCTGAACATATGAACCCCCTTAGGTAGTATTTATTCCAGAGTAACCGACCATTTTACACATCCATCAGATTAAAGCCAGCCCTATTTTCGGTTGCGGATCACCCGGGCTGGCGGCCACTGTTGCCGGCTACTGCTTCGTGCTAATGGCTTCATGCAAGTCCCACGGAACTCCCAAAACAGTTCAAGAATTTCGGAGGTTTTCATGCCAACACTGAACGTCGGCGACGCCGACATCTATTACGAGGTCCAAGGAGACGGGACTCCTTTCGTCTTCATCGCCGAAACGGCTTGCGACGGAGACGTGTGGAACATGTTCCAGGTGCCCGAGTTCTCACGGGACCACCGCACCATCATCACCGATTACCGGGGCACGGGCAGGTCCACCCGCACCCCCATGCGCTACACCACCCGCATGTTCGCCGACGACATCGCGGCGGTCATGGACCACCTCAACGCCACCCAGGCCATTGTCTGCGGCCATTCCATGGGCGGCCGGGTGGCGCAGTTGCTGGCCCTGGAGCACCCCGAGCGGGTGAAGAAGCTTATCCTCGCCTCGTCCGGGGCCGCCCATCCCGGCGCCTACGGCATCCCGCTTCGGATCGCCACGGAGATGGTGGAGATGGGTTACGAGAAGTACGTCCGGGATCACTCCATCGAGGTGGGCTGGACCGAGCAGTACGTGAAGGATCATCCGGCCGAGATCGAGAACTTCCTCAAGGTGCGCATGCCCAATCTGTCGTCGGTGGAATGCTATTTCAGGCACGTCATCGCGCGCCAGGAGCACGACACCCGTGACCGGCTCAAGGACATCAGCGTGCCGACGCTGGTGCTGGTGGGTGAGGACGACCACTCCGTCGTCAGCGACATGTCACACAGGAAGGGTGCCGAGATTCTGGCGGAGGGCATCCCCAACGCCAAGCTGGTGCTCCTGCCGGGAGAGCGCCACAGCTATTTCTTCTCGAACCCGGACGCCTCGCACAAGGCCGTCCGGGAGTTCATCAGAGACTGAGAGCCATCTGCCCAGACGAGGCAGGTAGGGGCGACCGGCCGGTCGCCCCTACGGGAGATCGTCCCGTCGACTTTTCTGTGGTGCTGATCGCGGGGAACCGGTCGCCCACCAGTGACGCAGGGCCTACGGCGCGGCCCCGTAGGGGCGACCGGCGGTCGCCCCTACCTCGGCTACAATTCGACTACTCGGACAGGCTTCTGGTGGCGCGTGGCCCACGGTCACGCGTGGCGGGCCGCCATCTCGTCGATCGCCCTCGAGCCAGCGGGTGCTGACTCTGCCGCTGACGTAGTCCGGTTCGTCCATGACCGCGGCCAGGAACGGGATGGTGGTGTCGATGCCGGCGGCGCTGAACTGGGACAGGGCCTGCTTCATGCGCGCCACTGCCTGCTCGCGGTCGTCGGCGTGGACGATGAGCTTGGCCAGCAGCGAGTCGTAGAACGGCGGCACGCGATAGCCCGGGAAGCACTGGGTGTCCACCCGGATGCCCGGCCCATGGGGCGGACTCCACTCGGTCAGGGTCCCGGGACACGGCCTGAACCCCTGCCAGGGAGCTTCGGCCGTAACGCGGCACTCGATGGCGTGCCCGTTGAAGCGCACGTCTTCTTGCGAGAACGACAGCCGTTCGCCGCCGGCCACGCGAATCTGCTCCTGCACGAGATCCAGGCCCGTGATCATCTCGGTGACCGGATGCTCCACCTGGATGCGGGTGTTCATCTCGAGGAAGAAGAAATCCTGCCGGTCCTCGTCGTAGATGAACTCCACGGTGCCGGCATTCTCGTACTTGATCTCCCTGGCGACCTTGTGCCCGGCCTCACGGATGCGTTCCCTCAACTCCACCGGGATACATGCCGCCGGGGCCTCCTCCACCACCTTCTGATAGCGCCGCTGCAGCGAGCAGTCGCGCTCGCCCACGTGCACCACGTTGCCGAAGCGGTCGCCGATGACCTGCACTTCGATGTGCCGGGCGTTGGGGACGTAGCGCTCCATGTACAAGGTGGGATCGCCGAAGGCCGCCCGGGCCTCGGCCGCCGCGGTGCCGAAGGCGGTCTGAAGCTCGCCGTCCTCCCGGACGATCTTGATGCCCTTGCCGCCGCCGCCGGCCGCCGCTTTCAGCAACACCGGATAACCGATCTCCCTGGCGACCTCCGCCGCATCCTCGGAGTCGCGTACGTTGTCGGAACCGGGCACCAGCGGGACTCCGAACGCCGCGACGGTGGCCCGGGCCAGCAGCTTGTTGCCCATCTGGCGGATGCTGTCGGCCCGCGGGCCCACGAACGTGATGCCGTGCTTGG
This sequence comes from Geodia barretti, assembly GCA_030341885.1. Lineage (NCBI taxonomy): Eukaryota > Metazoa > Porifera > Demospongiae > Tetractinellida > Geodiidae > Geodia > Geodia barretti. The sequence continues at coordinate 18,423 of CASHTH010003117.1, forward strand.
CGCAGGCCTCGGCCAGCTCGGATTTCTCGGCCAGAAAGCCGTAGCCCGGATGGAGGGCGTCGCAACCGGTGCCCAGCGCCGTGGCCACCAGGGCGTCGACCTTGAGGTAGCTCTCGGCGGAACGGGGCGGGCCGATACACACGGTGCGGTTCGCGAGCCGGGCCGGCATGCTGTCCCGGTCGGCCTCGGAAACCACGGCCACCGACTCGATGCCCAGGGACTGGCAGGCTCTGATGATGCGAACGGCTATCTCGCCCCGGTTGGCGACCAGGAGACGGCTAACGGCCATGGGGCAGGCTCTGGCTCTCAGTTTCCATCAGGCCGCACCAGGAAAAGGATCTGACCGTGCTCGACGAACTGGCCGCTTTCCACGCAGATCTCGTCGATGGTTCCGTCAGCACCGGAGCTCACGGCGTTGAAGACCTTCATCACCTCCACGAGGCCCATCGTGGTCCCGACATCCACGTGATCGCCGAGCTTGACGAACGGCGGCGCGCCGGGCTCCGGCGTGGCGTAGAAGGTGCCGACCATGGGCGCGGTGATGGGAACGGTGCCTTCCTTGGCCGTCACCGGCTGGGAAGCCGGGGCGCTCTCGGCCGCGGGGGCTGGCGCTGGAGCCGCGGCTGCCGGCGCTTCGGCCGCGGGGGCAGCTACCGCAGCCGGCGCCGCGGGTGCAGCCTGAGCCACGCTGGCCGTTGCGGGCATGGCGGGAACTCCGGATTTGCTGACCGTGAGCTTCAGATCACCAATCTCAAGGTCGAGATAATCGAAGTTCGACTTCTCCACCAAGTCCAATATCTGTAGTACTTCATCCTCGGTCAATTGCGTGTCCCTCTCTTCCTGTTCCGCTGGATTGTCGTGTCCTGCCGTGGCGGGCATGAAGACGCGAAAGCCCTGAATGCGCGGGTATTCTTAACAAGAATCCGAATCGTGCGTCAACTGCGCATCAGGCAGGCCTCATTGCCAAGCTTGTGAGCGATTCGGAAAGTTGATAGACAAAATCTCTTGGAAAGGGTCGGTTGATCCGTGCCCGTGAACCCGGCGAGTCACCGGAAGGAAGCGGTTGCGATGCCGAAGCGTCAAAGCAACAATCCCAAGCGTCGAATCTCTCCGAGGAATGAAGCCGATCCGCAGTTTCTGGATCGTTTTGCTGCCACAGCCGTCTATACCGGCGACTCTCAACATAAGAGCAAGCCTGCCGACTACGGGTTTGACCCGCCGGCAAGTCCGCGGCCGAACAAATCACTGTGCGACGGCAGCCGAATCATTAAGCTCGCGGAAGCCACGGCGCTCTTTCGGGAGGGCATCAGGCGAGGCATGATCAGCACGTATTGCGAGGAAGGGCTGCCGAAATACGTCTGGGCAGTGGATGGGGATGGCCACGTATACGAGGCGAAGCGCTCAAAAAATAGCCCGAATAGCCCGAACTATCATGGATACGAGCTTGGCGGCAACGAAAGCGTCATGCGGAAACTTGTCGCCAAGGAGTGGCGATCAAGATGAACGGCCAACTTACAGTATCGCTATCCCCTGAAGTTCTCAATTCCGGATCACCGGAAGAAAGAGCGACGTTCGGTCTGTTTGCGGTGACGGCGAACGACCACCTGTTGACCTCCGGTGAGGATGTCGGACAGAAAGAACTGCGCCACGGTCCATATGTTTCCGGCTATCCTATCGCCGAATGGCTTGCGTGGAACTGGTGGCGGCTTCGGTGGGAGATCGGCCGTCCTTCCGATGAGGATGCTATCTTGCATTGGGACTTCGCGCACCGTATGTCGACCATCGGCGAAGGTTACGTGTGGCCCAATATCACGATCTTCTCGGATGGAATGCAATCTTTCTTGGTCTCCGAGCCTTCCCTTAGTCCTGAAAAGGTTTTGTTCCGTTACTCCGGAGCGCCGGGGCGCCAAAGGGTTCCAGCGGCCAATCTGGAAGCTGCAATCGACGGTTTCGTGGAAGGTATTCTGGACAGGCTTGAGAGCGCGACAGTCCGAGAGAGCAATCTCCATCGTCTGTGGGCCGATCTGAAAAGGGAGAGAGAAGACTCTGAGCTCGCGCGTTTCCGACGACTGGAAGCGCAACTAGGACACGAACCGGATGAAGCGGATGAGAATGAGGTACGCCTCTACCTTGCCGACGCCACCGAACTCGGAGAGGAGGCGTTAGGTGAAATAGCCGCTGATGCAGTGCTCAGCGGTGGAGACTCCGGGAGTATGTTTCGGGCAGTAGACTTTACGCAGATAGCACAGACAAACGGCTTCGATGCCAATCCGAGCGACGCGATAGAGTTGAACAATACAACCGACATTCCCGCACCCATGCAGGTCGAGGCCTGGAGCTTGGGAGAGCGATGCGCAAAGGAGATTCGTGGTCAAGAAAAACTGGACGGGCAGCCAATTGACGACAAGACTCTGACCGCCTTCGCAGGAATCGCCGGGGATGCGATCTCGCTGGAAACACGAGAACCCGGGACAATGCCTATATCTTTCGCACTGGACAGGGGAAACGGTCATTCCCGAGTAGCGCTCCGGTCACGGCGGAATACGGGTCGACGTTTTGACCTCGCCCGGCTGATTGCTGATCGTATGATGTGCACACGGTTTAGCGGGTCCCCCGAACCGCTGCTCCCCGCGACACGCGCTTCCAGTTACCGTCAGAAGATGCAGCGCGCTTTCGCTGCGGAACTCTTGAGTCCCTTCGCGTTCGTGAACGACATGATGGGCGGCGACTATTCCGAAGAGAAACAAAACGAAGTCGCAGAATACTTCAAGGTCTCTCCCATGACGATTCAGACACAATTGGTGAATCACCGTCGTATCGATCGCGACGATGCGCCGGACCTTGTCAATCGTGACTGGGCCGCTTAGTCGACGCCTACAGCAACCAGAGTTCAGCTTCAGGACACGTTCGCCGCGCTCGGGAACAATCGAGGAGTCCCGAGGCCCCTTCATTGCACGGGCGTACCAATTTTGACAACGGGGTGCCATGCCCCAGCAGTGACTCCCCGTTCACCCAGATTGCTCCATACCGCGCCGTCTACCTGCTCGGTTCACCTGCGCGCTAGACTCGCAAACTGAGACGTACTATTCTGACTGCCCATCGGCGTCCGACGCCGAGCAAATACCAGAATTTCCAGGAGGGAAGTCATGGGAGACACAATTAACTTCAAGAGGCCTGACGGCAACGAAGCATCGGGTTATTGCGCTTCGGCCGGGGACAACGCGCCGGGCATGGTGGTGATCCAGGAGTGGTGGGGCGTGAACGACCAGATCAAGGGAGTCGCCGACCGGCTGGCGGGCCTGGGATACACCTCTCTGGTGCCCGACCTCTACAAGGGCAAGATAACGGTGGAGGCGGAAGAAGCCAGCCACATGATGCAGAACCTCGATTTCGGGGATGCGTCCACCGACGTGCGGGGAGCGGTGGAGCACCTTAAGCAGAGCTGCCCCAAAGTCGGGGTCATCGGTTTCTGCATGGGCGGGCGCGCTGACGGTGCTGGCGGCGGTGTACGCCAAGGCCGCGGACGCGGCGTGCTGCTGGTACGGGGTGCCGCCCGAGGAAGCGGCGGACACGCGCACCATCTCGATCCCTTTCCAGGGCCATTTCGCGCTGGAGGATGGATTCTTCACCCCGGACAAGGTGGATGCCCTGGAAGCGCGCCTCAAGGAGGGCAACGTCACGCACCAGATCTACCGCTACCAGGCGCAGCATGCGTTCGGTAACGAAACCGGGGCAGCCTACAACGCCGACGCCGCCAACCTGGCGTGGGAGCGGAGCACCGAGTTCCTGGCCAGACACCTCAAGTAAACGGCTTTTCCGCTGTCGATGCGACTCGGCGGCCGGGAGTGCGGGCGGGTTTGAAACCCGCCCCTACATTTCAAAGTCACAACGAGGTGTAGGGGCGGGTTTCAAACCCGCCCGTGTTCGGGGCGGCTGGTTCGCTTGGCACAGGTCAGCAAAGCAAGTCTGGTACAGTAATCCGACATGAGATGGAACCGGTGTCGGGTTACGCCTTCGGCTAACTAACCCGACCTACGTGGGAGAGGAGAACCGAACCCCGGTCCCGTCGCGAAAGGAGACCCCATGGCAAGTTTCCCGATCATCGATGCCGACGGTCACGTGCAGGAGAAGTTCGCGCCCTGGGAGGAGCTGCTGGAGGGGCCGTACAAGAAGAAGGCCCCGCGGGTGGTGAAAGCCGACGGCCGTGACCAACTGCTCATGGAGGGCCGTATCTGGGCCAAGCCCTCGGGGGTGGGATGCGGCATCGGCGCCGTGCCCCATAACCGCTCGCCGCAGCCCACCACCGGCATGTGGGACCCGGCGCAGCGGCTCAAGGACATGGACCTGGAGCAGATCGAGATCTCGGTCAACTTCGGCACCACCGTGTTCCTGAGCCTGCCGTTTCTGGAAGACAAGGATTACGCCTGCGCCGTCGCCAAGGCCTACAACAACTGGCTCCACGAGTACTGCCGCCACGCGCCCGAGCGGCTCAAGGGCGTGGCCTGCGTGCCCATGCAGGATCCGGCCGAGGCCGCGGTCGAGTTGCGGCGCTGCGTCACGGAGCTCGGCTTCGTGGCCGCGGCCACCTCGGCCCACTCCGCCGGGCGCAACCTCGACCATCCCGACTTCGACCCGTTCTACGCCACCGCCGAGGAGCTGGGCGTCCCGGTGTGCGTCCACGTGGGCTCGGGCCGGCCGGCGGCCGCCGCCGACCGCTTCGACAACGCGCTGTTCGTGCACGCCACCACCCATCCCTTCGAGCAGATGATCGGCGTCATGTGCATCATTGGCGGCGGCGTCCTGGAGAAGTTCCCCAAGCTCAGGGTGGCGTTTCTCGAAGCCGGCGCCGGCTGGGTGCCCTTCTGGATGGAGCGGCTGGACGAGCACTACGAGTACATGCAGGCGGCCGTGCCGCTCCTGACCATGCCGCCCAGCGAGTACATCCGGCAGCGGGCCGTCTATTTTTCCTTCGAGCCCGACGAGACCACCCTGCCCTACGTCATGGACTTCATCGGCGACGACCGTCTGGTGTTCGCCTCGGACTACAACCACGGCGACTGCAAGTTTCCCCAACGTGGTCAAAGAGGTGCTGGCCCGGGACGACATCGCGGCCGGCTCGCTGCCGAAGATCATGGGAGAGAACGCGCGGCGGCTCTACAACCTCGCGCCGAACTGAACCCGGACAAAGACGGAGACAAGCCATGATCCCCAAGACCATCGACTCGGACGCCCACGTCATCGAAATCCCCTTCACCTGGGAGTTCATGACCGAGGCCGAACGAAAGTACGCGCCCTTCTCGGTGGCGCAGGACGGCGGCACCGAGTACTGGGTGGTGGACAACCGGCTGCATCCCAAGAACAACAACATCGGTCCCAACACCTCCGCCGACCAGCGCGAGTTGCGCGACCTCGACGCCAGGCTCAAGCACATGGACGAGCTGGAGGTGGACGTGCAGGTGCTCTACCCCACGTTGATGCTGCGCCCCTACACCCAGAGCCGGCTCACCGAGCTGGCCATGTGCAAGAGCTACAACCGCTGGCTGGCCGAAGTCTGGAAGAAGGGCCGGGGCCGGCTGCGGTGGGCGGCCATGCCTCCGCTGCTTTCCATGGACGTGCTGCGCGACGAGCTTTGCTTCGCCAAGGACAACGGCGCCTGCGGCGTCTTCATGCGCGGGGTCGAGTACGAGAAACGCCTGAGCCATCCCGACCTGTTCCCGCTGTACGAGATCGCCACGGAGCTGGACCTCCCCATCTGCACCCACGCCGGCACCAACAGCAACGCCATCCACGACCTCTACGAGGGCGAGGCCGGGTTCTCACGCTTCAAGCTGCCGGTGGTGGGCACGTTCCACTCGCTGCTCATGGATGAAACGCCGGACGCTTTTTCCCAAGCTGCGCTGGGGCTTCGTGGAGGTGAGCGCCCAGTGGGTGCCCTACGCCCTGAACGACCTCCGGCTCCGGCTCCAGAAACTGGGACGGCCCATTCCCGACAACATCATGGCCGAGAACCGGATGTACGTAGCCTGCCAGACCACCGACGACCTTCCCGTGATCCTCAAGGACGCGGGCGAGGACAACCTCGTCATCGGCACCGACTACGGCCACAACGACACCTCAAGCCAGATCGAAGCCCTGCGCATGCTCAGGAGCGACGGCGCGGTGCCGGCCGGAATCGTCGACAAGATCCTCGGCGACAACGCGCGGGCGCTCTACGGACTGTGAGAGCGGTGCCACCTGGCTGGTAAATCGTCTTTGAGGCGGAGGCGCGTGGGAGTCGTGCACAATGGCCAAAATGAGCGGGGGCGAAGCCCTGGTAAAGGCGCTTGTAAGCGAAGGCGTCGAGGTCGTGTTCGGCATCCCGGGCATACAGATGTACGGAATCATCGCCGCGATGCGGGACGAGCCGAATATCCGCCTGATCTCGACTCGCCACGAACAGGCCACCACCCACATGGCAGACGGCTATTCTCGGGTGTCGGGAAAACCCGGGGTGGCGTTGGTGGTGCCGGGCGTGGGCATGTACAACGCGGCCTCCGGCCTGGCCACGGCATACGCCCGCTCCTCACCCGTGCTCATGATCGCCGGCCAGATTTCCCGCGGCCAGATCGGCAAGAACGTCGGAGCCTTGCATGAAGTTCTGGACCAGGCGGACATCGTGCGCCCCGTGACCAAGTGGCGGCGGCAGGTCATGAGGCCTCGGGAAATCCCTGATGCGGTGCGGGAGGCGTTCAGGCAGATGAGGACCGGCCGTCCCCGTCCCGTCCTCATCGAGGTCCCGCCCGAGGCCGGGGTGGAGCAGGAAGAGGTCGAGCTGCGAAGTCCCGCGCCGGTCTCGCGAATCGTGCCGAGCCCGGAACAACTTCGGGAAGCCGCCCGCGTCATCGTTCAATCCCGGCTGCCCCTGATTTATGCCGGGGGCGGAGTGGCGCAGTCCGACGCGGAAGAAGCCCTGGTCAAGCTGGCGGAAGCAACCAACATACCCGTGGTCACCTCTACCGGTGGCAAGGGAACTATCCCGGACAGCCATCCGCTGTCGTACGGCTCCTGTTTCAGCCCCGTGGGAGAGAAACAGGAGATGAACCAGCTTTTCGAAGTGATGCAGTCCGCGGATGTCGTCATCGGCATCGGCGCGCGCTTTTCGCTGGGTAATCCGGCCGGCGAGTCATCCCTTCTGCTGAACATCAACGTGGACGACAGCGAGCTCACCCGGATCCAGTCCAATTGCATGCCCCTGCATGGCGATGCCAGAGCCACCATCGAAGCCTTGCTTCCCCTCCTCATCGAGGCCGGGGCGGGAGACCGCCCGTCGCCTGCCGAGGCCGTCACCGCTGCCCGGCGCCTGATCGCCTACTACGACCCTTGCCGCTACCATATCTCTTGTACTTCGCTCCCTGCCCCCCTATAACTAAGCTGGGTTCTCCGCAGTACGCCGGACCCGGCTGCGGTCCGCGGTCGACTCGGTTGTGTATCTCTGCCCGTCTCCGCCTCCTCGGTTCGCATCACTTCCCGCTACTCCACGGTACTCTCATGTCCGTCGTCCCTCCGATGCGTGGAGCGGCGCCCCGAACGGCTGGGGGGACCACACACCAAGCATCGTCCTTGGGACGGCGTGGCATACGAGGGCGTGGGAGCGCCACGGCCCAACAGGTCGGCTATAACCTACCCCCTGAGGACCACTCACGCGCTGGCCAGAGCGTCTCGCCGCCTCGTCCAATGCTGCATACAGTTGGGCCAATTCTCCCGGAAGACGAGTACTCGATTCCGGCTACTCCTTCATCGTTCGGCTACCCTTGCGTTGAGGCTCCCGACAGCGCTGGGGGCGAAGGTGGCCCACCCCGGCCGCCCGGTCCTGTGCATGGCCGGAGACGGCGGGTTCATGTTCAACGCGTCCGAGCTTTCCACCGCGGTCAAGTACGACATCCCTGTAGTCACCGTGGTGTTCAGGAACGACTCCTACGGCAACGTTGCCCGCGACCTGAACGAATTGTTCACCGGGGCATACGGAACCGATCTGCACAACCCGGACTTCGTCAAGTTCGCCGAGTCCTTCGGCGCTGTCGGCATGAGGGCGGACCAGCCCATGGACCCTGGCGAACTCATTCCCCTTGCGCTGGAACGCAAGGCGCCGGTGGTCATCGACGTCC